>JAJGOT010000135.1:1222500-1257500 GCA_022457155.1 Cladopsammia gracilis
CTATTATGCAACTGGTTATATAAAAGAATCTCTTTTCAGAAAGTGCACAAAGGCTAGTAAAGCTAGAAACGTAATACAACAACTAGGCTCGATTTCCGCCGCTTTCTCGCGTCCGGTCTCTGAGGGGAGGAGCGCGGGCTCGTTTCCCGAACAGCGGCTGGTAGTCGAGCCTATACAACAACGAGAACAAAAAATACAGGAGGACTGACATGATAAAGGTTTTCTTATAACGTAAAAATTCGGATTTAGGAGTTGTAAAATCTAGTTAAAATGAACATGCATAATCCTACAAAATTTCAAGTCAAAAATTAAATCAAAACCTGAATGGAAATATGCAAACACAAGAACCAATAAGCAAACATAGGTTACAACCAATTGAATTTCTAATAGAACATTGTAAACATTATCGAAAACTGTTTGCGGATCTTAGAGAGAGTTGACTGTATATTATTTCAGGGACACCCAACGAATCTGTTCCTCACTTTATCTGTTCCCCAGCGGAATTCTTGGTGGCTGGCAAAATATTCTGTATTCTGTATTTTATGGCAGGCAATTTTCTTTGTTCTTTACGCAAGTTGTGTTACATAATTTTCTGTTACCTGCCTTTCCCTGCTGTCTTTAACTTTGATTATTATATTTAGTTCCATTCAAGATTTATTTTAACAATCAGTGAACATGAATTTCAGAAAGAACTTTACACATGAATTTTTTCGTGACTAATTCACTTGGGTCTCGGGGCCGCTTGTTCACATAAAAGAAACCATGTTCATTCCCTGGCCTTCAAGTCAAAGCGACAAACAGATGGTTTCATCGTTCTGACAATGTAACAAAGTACTCGGTAAAGGTAACCAGTTAGCGTGCAATTCACTTGAAGAGTTAGTTTGATTTTTAAAAAAATTCGGTGTTTTTTAAATCTTCACTTTGACTGCCCGATTCTCTAGGTTTAATAATATCAGGGTTAATATAGTATTCGTTGTAACATAGTCGCTTGCGTTTATTTTCTTAAAACACTAGTAGTTGGGTAATGGCTACAATTTTAATCAGTTGACTTTGTGTGACGATAGATTTCTCGTCGCTGTTGACGTTGACTGGAAAACTAGAACGACGACGGTAAATTGGCGGGAAAAAGTACTGACTTATCTGGGAAAGCTCTGAGCCACTCGCTTGCATGCATGATGTTGCGGGAAAAAGGAACTCGTCACGATTTCTTGGTACCAAGATCTAACTTCATCTGGACATCTAATGGACAGCAGTAAATCACACATAAACTAGATCCACACAGTTAATTAATCTCAACTCAAAATACTGAGAGAAAAAACCGTAAAAACAACCAGGTTTTGATTGAAATCTTCCAACCGTCAGGCTGTAAAGTTTCAAATTGACTATTCTATTGAATGTTATTGGTCAGTTTGCAAAACATTTTCTCGGGTGACCTTGGTTGGAGTAGTCGCACTGTAATCGCTACCGGAAGGCAGCCAACTAATCGTGTAGATTTGAGAATTTTTCTGTCTGTTTCAGTTTTCCGAAAGTAACAATGAATTGTTTGAGAACCAATCAAGAGCTGAAGAAGATCTACTACGGAACCTTCGGTAGTCTCGGGAGAGCTTCGGCATCCAATCAAAACAAAGTGACGACAAGCCGACTCAAGCATGCATCTATGCACGACTTTCGGTCCCTTAGATGACGCTTTCGGCTGGTTTTCAAGCGGTTTGTATTATCCATTCGACTTGGTAATGTCGAGAAGTACGCTGGAAATCAGTTGAACATGGACAAAGGTTCTTCTCCGGGCCAAGGTAGTTGCTGGATCTCTGAGGAACAAGACGCTGTGGGAGCGTATACTTGGGCGTCGTCGTTGTATTTTTTTTATTGGAAAATAAATGTCTTGGGAATCTGCATGCGCGTTCTTTCACGTTTGATGATAGGGAGTATTGGGATAGTGTGAGCAGTCTAACAAAGAAGCGCGTTAACCTTCTAAAACAAGAAGCCACAGCACGTTTAGCGTGCGAAATCGCACGCAAATTATTACAATGTCAAAAGACTGTGTTAAAAGACTGTCAAAAGACTGTCACTGTGTCAAAAGACTGTCACTGTGTCAAAAGACTAGAGAACTGAAAATTACAAATCGATGCCTACTTTGTACAGCCGTTGAAAAAAAGGCCATATATCAGAGTTTCCCGATGGTTGTTATTGGTTTTAGCTGAATCTTGTAATTAGCTGGTCTGTGTTTCCGACACTTTTGAAGTGAATGCAAATGTAGCCGCAAAGTGGCCTTTCGAAGCCATGAATCTTTCAGTTTATTTTGCCTCAGGTCCGGACCCGGTTCAAAACAACTTTTCCAATTGAAAGTATTCCCGCCATTATTATAATAAATTTTGAATGAAACTTATAAATTTAATCAAAGTTAACGACAGAAGTGATAATTTAGGAGGAGAGAAACAATATCGTAAAGACTTTTGTTCTTGGGCCATCGTAGCTTGATGAGAAATAGAATACAAACCGCGGTGATAAACATATTGAACTTATTCGTTTTTGATAAAACTTGACGTTTCGTATGCTACTACAGTGGAACCCCGCTCTACGGACACCCGCTTAATACGCGGACAGTTTCGTTTGTCCCGACAAAAAGCTCATATATTTTCTCTAAAATTAACCCGCTTTATGCGGACACCGGTTAATACGGACAACGGACACGTTTCTGTGTCCCGAGTCACAAACTCTCATATATTGTCAACTCCGCTTTACGGACACGAGTTATCTGTACTGTCTATTTTCATTGTCACAATTACAGTACAAAGTAAAGTCACAGATCAGACTTTTTCAAATGAATCCATTGTCGTGCCTGTTTCAATAACAATACATAAAACATTTTACTCTGAGACTATCATAAATGATCATGAGGTTTCTTTAAGATGAACTTGTATTGTTACAGAAATTAAACAACGTTTTCTCGTAAAACTGCCTGCTTTGGTCTTTATATCGATAAAACATGTGTCCCTGATGTTTTCTCTGAGAGCCCGCTTAATACGGACACCCGGATAATAAGGACACAATGGCATGCCCCCTTGGTGTCCGTACACCATACGTACATACATTTTCAAAAGTGACCGCTACAGTGTTGAAAACTATACTTATATAGTAGTGAAAAGGGACTGGGACCTAGATTAAGTACAAAACTTAACAGTTGATCATCCATAAAAAGAAACAGCTAATTAATAAAGCATCAGCTTCTCGCTACTGACGTTTGCATTAAAAGCTGCCTTCAGTTCTTTTATAAGCAATGTTTCTTTGATTTTACAGTGGAAATCAGTTTTGCCCGACGCTAAGATATTAAAATGATCCCACTTGATGTTGTGTCCAGTGGTGTTGACATGGTCCGAGCAATGGCTGATTTGCAGTCACATCAAATTTAGCACTTTGAAATATATTTATATATTTCGCACATCAAATTTAGCACTTTGAAATATATTTTTTCAGTTGAGGTTAAAATGTTGCAATTTGCATAATGTAAAAAGTAATTTGAAACCTTTCCAGTAAAGGGGTATCGAATGGTCTTTGCGAGAATTTGCGAGCATGCGAGCAGTGTTTTTTTCTTCCGAGCACGAGCAGTCATCAAATTTCTCTTGCGAGCAGCGAGCACTTTAGAAAAAACAACAGGCGAGCAGTGAGCACTTCGTAACTTTTCCACCAGCAGCAGTCCTTTTTTGTAATTTCACTCATTGTTATTATTAGAGTGCGCTTAGTAGTCTGACTATCAACCAATTATGGCTAATTATAGTAATAATGCACGTTTGATGCCAAATTACGTCATGCTTTCAAGTGGCAGTCGAGACTAAGAGAGCAGAAACAGGATCAGGAACAGGATCCCCCGTGTTAGAAAAGCCTCTTTTGTACGAACTTATTCGAAATCGTTTTTATTGAAAATATGACCAAGTCGCTAGGCGTTTATCTACTCCCTCAGCATAAAATATACGTGTTGTGACGAGGTCTCGAACTAGCTATCTTTTAATTGAAAGTCCGACAAACTAACTATTCGACTATCGTTCCTCGAACTACTGTAATCCTATAGTTTTGGTATGTTTCAACTTTGTCCAATTCTTGTATGAAGTCCTGAAATTCAGCATTCAGTTTAGCCCCTCAATCATAGAGTCAAAACAACAACTGACAACAGCCCATCCTAACGACATCAAACAATAATTCTGGAGGAACTCGACCACGAACTGACGTCGTTATACTAAAACTATTTTGTGAAGCAGAAAGGCCACGTGATGGTATTTGAAAGAGAATAAACGAAATGCTTGTCATGGCTTTTCCTGATAAGCTCTGAAAATGCATCCAGCTACTTCATATCAATGTTGCGTCCAAACGGTTAGTAGGCTAAGTGGTAGAAGAACTCAAAGGTTAGGATATCTCCTTTCTTAATTAAAGGGTGCAAATGAAAGCTACTTAAACAATGGAGCATTCATAACTCATTTATCGTTTTTGATAAATTTGGCAAAAATTCTCTTAACAAGCAAATGCCAACAAATATCAATACTGTATTAGCTTCTTCTTTTTCATTTCTGAGAGCCCCCTCTCCCACGTTATTCCAATCAGAATTTATGCCCCATCCCTTTAATCCCACACACTACCCCTGTAGACGCCCTGTGATTTATTGCTCTCCCGGCTGTAAATCTTCTGATATGATTGAATTGTATATTTGTTGGCATTTGACAATACATTTATTTCTGCACCAAGAAAACTACAAAGCACGATTTACGAAATTTCGAGCAATCGAGCAAATTTTAACGAGAATCCGAGCATGCGAGCAATTGCGAAAATTTTGCGAGCACGAGCAGGCGAGCACTCGTCTAAATTTTGCGAGCAAATCGAGCGAAGGCCACATTTTGCGAGCACTTGAAGATTTTAAGGTACCATTCGATTCTCCTCAGTAACGCACATGACGTAGCTGTTTCATAAAACGTCTCGCAATCAGACACACGAAAATATATCCAGTTTTTATGCCCCTGTATCCGAAACATAAAAGAGAAGATTACATGAAAAAGTGATCGCATTAAGGTTATTTTTGTCCGAGAAGTATTCACTACAGTAAACACCCGCATATAAGAACACATGGATTAAGAACATCAGGCTGAAATTTTGCAAATAAAGCACCATTTTTATAAGAACAAAATCAGCCTGGAAATATAAAATGTTCTTATAAAATGGATAAGACATTAAAAAAATTTCAGATCATACAGAAGGCCTGCTGCCAAATAACTACAGCTCATCAGCTGTGATGCTGTTTTGCATTTGTTTTGAGCTTTTTTCCCTTCAAATGATCTAGTTACTTGTAGGGAGACATACAGTACTGTGCCACATTTTCTTTCCATTAAATATGCTAATTTAATCTCAAGCACTTTTTTGCATTGTTACAGTTCTGAATTCCAACAACAAAATTTAAGAACAATTTAAGAACACCTTCACGCTGATTTTTCACTAAGCACCCGATAAATAAGAACCTGATCAGCCTAACCTGCAAAATCATGCGTTCTTTATATGCGGGTGTTTACTGTAGCTCAAGCGAGTTTAACATGGTCGGATTCCGACAAAACCGACACGTGTTGTCGCGATCGATAGATAAACTTACCTGTCCTTTCTCGGCTTTCGTTGAAAGAATCCATAAAAACGGGGAAAAGCACACCGAGAGCGGAGGCTAACCCAATTGTAAGAATCATGCATATTGTATGAGAGAAACATATAAACCACGACCAAACACTATCTTGTTTGTAAGAAGAAACGTTGCCAAAAAAGAGAACCATGATGTCAGGCTGAGATTGTCTACATCAAAGCAGCGTCGTCGTCTTAAAGAAAACCTGTGCAAGTTCGCATGTATTTGACGCATCCGGACATACGGTGGTTTGTCACGGCGCATGTCACGCGGGAACAATGACCAGTCGCGTGGGCTACATTTATATCTATGGGGAGAGATTATCATATAAAAATGACGGGGGTGCTCGTCGGAAAATTTTGAAAAACACTATAAAAGATACCAGATTCTCGTTTGATGAGCATGGCTCAAATGGATTTTTACATTTTATATGCAACGCTAAAACCACATACGAAAACGTAGTTGACTATCGTGCTTTTTCGGCTCCCGATACGTTTCCTAACAGGTACCGCAATAATTCTAACGGTGGTAATTTTAGATTTTGGCACCCTATGCGGTACCAATCTACAAATTTTGACCCCTAAAAAGGTACGACGAGCACCCCTGTAAGTAGAATCGTAGCAGTTTTTTGTTGACGCTATAAGGGCTCCAAGCGGAACGGTGGGTAAACCCCTTTTATTTTTAGCTGGCGGTTTGTGTGTTGAATATCACGCGCATAATAATTATTAAGGGAAAAATCCGACACGAGTAAAACAATAGATTAGATTCCTGAAGGCTTGAAATGAAAAAGTTAAGACTTCAGGAATTTTATCCAAGAGCGTTTAAGTGGAAAGGTTTTTCCCTTTGTTTTCTGAAAACAAATGACGCTTTACGCATCTTAATTGATCAGATGATGCAATGATTATAAAACAGCTATTTAGAGAAATGAGTCATGAAAATTCCCGCCATTGCCAAGTGAATAAATAGATTATGTTCCGCAGCGCTTGAAGAGAAAGAGGAGAGAATGGTAAAGAGTGTATAACAATAACCGAGAGGTAAATCAAGACATTTTAAGCTTGTTTAAAATGTGGCTCGTCTGGGTTTTTTGGCAACACAACATCGCAACCTTTAAACGGCTGATAATTCACCGTCTCAGCTCGGTCAGGCAAGCTGCTTCATATGTACTAGAGATGAAATGAACTTTCCAAAAAAAGTAGATTTGATTGACATCGGTGTTACCATGACAACGATCTGATGACGGCACGGTTTAAGTGTGTACCTACATTTTGTGGGTCGATTATTATTAGGGGTGGCGAATGGTACCTTCAAAATCGTGGGTCTCGGAAAATTTTGGCCCGGTCTCGAAATCTCGGCAGTTTTTGTTTTAAGTCTCAAAGTCTCGTTTGGCTGGTGCTTTTTCTGTCTCGGAGTCTCGGATTTTTTTCCTCGAGGTCTCGGAGTCTCGGATACTTTTGTCAAGCATTATCATTCTTCATCCTTGTTTGTTGTTTGATAGGTGAATCGGATATTTTTGGCACTAAGTCTCGGCCTCGGTTTTTTCCCGCATTGGGTCTCGTGCTCGGATTTTGTAATGTAGCTGCGGTCTCGATCGGTCTCGGTCTCGGATTTTGAAACAAGGGTCTCGGCGTCTCGGCGAGTCTCGGATTTACCATTCGCCACCCCTATTATTCATGGGCGCGATCCATTCGACCAAAATTTCCGGAAATTCCGGTACAAAATCGAATGGAACAGAAATTTTCGAAAAATTCGTTTCGGAAATTTTGGTCAACCTCTCGAGGTTGTCCCGTTTATTTTCGGAAATTTTCTGTTCCATTTGGCATTTCTACTCGGTGCGACAATTCAGCCGTGGTTGTTGCCTTGTGAAAAGCTTACAATATGGCGACGCAACGAGATTTTTATTATCGTTGCAGTCTATTTCTTCACGTTTGACGGTTTAGAATTCTTTCTTCGATATTTTTGTCGATGATTCAGGAAATATCGAACCTGCCGTTGATACGTTGAGAACAAAGCTGAATGAACTTGAGCAATACGCTTGTACAATGCACGAAATTCTTTGCATGTGAATTCCCGCCAGTTGTGAATATTTCTTGTTTGTAGAATTGAGTTCATGTTCTTACGATGAAAATAAACTTACTGTTTCAATAGGTACTATAAAAGAATTACAACAAGTCTCAACAACATCGCCTGCTAAAAGAAACGAGATCGGTTCTTTCAAGTGGAAAATACCGTTCCATTCGACACATGAAAATTTCGGAAATTCAAACCGGATTTTTTGGTCGAATGGATCGCGCCCTATACTCGCTTTCGGTTCTTTCTCATTGAATATTCATCACTCACGGACCCAACGATTCCGAAAAGGCTGCCGACTTTGATTGAATCGCATACTAATTAAGTATGGTGACGCGCATCTGATTTGCATCAAAACAATGTCGGTCACGCATGTCACGCGAGAGCACGTTCGCTCGAGCGCCGGATCGCAGGTTTATATCTTCATGTACTTCATTTTGTTCTAGACCGCTCGCAAGCGATATACCATGAGTATTTGCAGATACTGTCGTGATGGCCATCCATCGCACAAAAAGGACAGCACATGGGCCTGGATGGTTTGCTTTGGCGCTGCCACGAATCTGGCTTTCACTGTTGGATTAATTTGGAGCTATGGAGTACTATTACCTGTGTTCATGGATTATTTTAAAGAAAGCAGGGAACGCACAGGTACGAGTGCTCTTTTATAAATGATTTACATAGTTACTCCTTTATTAAACCTTGGATAATGTGTGTTATGTTGTGACTGAGCGAGTACTTCAGCACGTTTAGGGTTCTGTACTGGTGTCACGGGTTCGACATACAGTCTTGTTTTTGTCCTTGTGTATCGGTTCACTGACAATACATCATTCTAGTGAAAAATGTCTTTATTCATCAGATAACAATACATATCCGATGTTACAATCAGTTACATATACAATGGTTCAGATAAATTAAAAATTAAGAAACAATGCAAAGAAACAAGTTAAATATATACCGTCGCCGTCGACGAAGAGCTCGTTTCGCAAAATACTAATACAGATAAGGAGCACCTCTGACCTCTTGATTTTCCATTTTTATTCAGAAATCATCATCGTTGGCAATATTAATTTCGAAAAGCGTCTACGAATGGAAAGAAACAAGTTATTAAAATATCGTCGCTGTCGATGCAGAGTTCGTTTCGCAAAATACAGATCTTGTTGCTTAAAAACTCGACACTTCCGGTGTTTATTTTTAATTTTTTGGCTGATCACAAAAATAATTTTGCCGTTTATTTTTATTATGGTAATTAATATCTTCAGAAATCATCAAGAATGTTTACGAAAGACGTCCACGAATACAAAGAAACAATTTAAATACCGTCGCGGTCGACGAAGAGCTCGTTTCGCAAAATAGTATACTATAAATGATAGATTGGACTGGACTTGTAAAACGAGGACCAGTAAAAACGAGGACTTGTAAAACGAAGACTTGTAAAACGAGGACTTGTTAAACGAGGACTTGTAAAACGAAGACTTGTAAAACGAGGACCCGTAAAATGCGTTAATACTTCTCTTTATTCAGTAAAACGATCATCGTTAATCAAAAATAATAAATAAAAATAATCAAAAGCATCAAGGTGTTTAACTTAACATGACATTTCAACAACAATAACAAACAAAAACATTTAGCGCAACAACAGCACAAGGGAATTTTCGATCCTGATGTCAGCTGAGGTCAATGTGTTTTGTTTCTGTCACAGGCCAATGTTTGGCTTCCCAAGTTTTTGTGTAGGCAAGAGGGCTTTCTTTAAGCGCGATGTTCTATGAACATGAAAATCTTCTGCTCTAGTAAACGTGGGAAGCGCAGTAGTCTCATGCGAGGCAGAACGGGGCCCGCCCATTAAATGTCATTCAAAGGTAAAAAGCGTTGACGGGCCTGCACGACTCCTGCAGTTCACAAATAAATTCATTTTCAAGCCTTCATAGCTTAGCCTTTACTAATGTCTTTTAGGGATTTTTCTTTGCGATATGATATGAGGGGAAGCTCCTTGAAGATTTCTCTCAAATGTGGTTGATTCCATATAATGAGCCATTTCCCCATGAGTATGTGCCCCCCCCGGGGGGGGGGGGGTAATCCGTCTATTTTTGGGTGGGAGTGTACCGCTGAGACTCTGAGACCCGTAACCTATACTAGACCATTTTAGCTGCCTTTTGCAACCCTATTCTAGACTAAACACTGAAAAACCCTACCCTATCCTAGACCTATTCCAGACTCGCCATTTTCCAGAAACTCGTTCACTATCACAGTCTAAGATCCCAGAGGTCAGTAAAAATGACGTACTGCCCACCGTACCGATTTTTAAATGCCATTTTGCCAGTAAACCTTGTCTAGACTAAATTGTTCACGTAACTGGATCAGTTTCGCGAAAAATGATACCCTATTCTAAACCAAAAATCTCTGAATACTATACCCTATCCAAGACTAAACTGCCTGAAAACCATACCCTTCACAGCGGCACATACCTATATAGCTCATATATGGGAGTACCCCGCGGGTATGTCCTTTAGTCTGGGGAACGCCGGGTGGTATTGCGTTACAAAGGGTAGTATTTTCTTACGTGCGTTTCTGATTTTCTTTTCTAGTGACGTTTTTCTATCGGAGAATTTGAGAGGTGTTTCTCCATAGACATGGCTGGGTAACCTGCGTTCTTCAGACGTGTTTCAAAATTTCTCATGTTTTCATCAAAAGTAAATTTTGATAAAGCCTTTCGTGACGCCTGGTGGGTGACACAAATAGAAATTCGTGTATTGAAAGGTCTCTGTAGGTTTGTAATGTGTTCGCACGTCAAAAGTAGACTCCCTGTGGAATCTTTCACCTTTGTGTTCTTTCGTGTCCAAGAATATAGTTTCAGTTTCACTTCGGCTAGCTCGGTTACATTCTCATTTTCTTTTACATTTACTTTTTTCCAGAGATCTAATCAGACCAAAATCTGCAAGTTTGTAGACAATGGGGCACTCGGCATATAATTTGGCATAATCCCCATCCTTTGTGCTGTAATGCTGGTTGGAAACTAAAGTGTTACCGAGCTTCAGGTCCCTGGAGCGATGTTGTGTTAATGCAGATATTCCAGTCCAGTCACCACGTCTCTTGCCCATAACAATAACACATCCGCTAATGAAGTATAAAATTAAGCTCAGCATCAATAAAATGCACAAAATCTTAAAGAGAACTCGCTTTTTTGTCTAGTCCAAAAGGACTAAAATCAAAGCATGAATACTCCATCATGATAGAGTACGGGTCTTGACAGAATCTCAAGAATTCGGATACATTTCTGTGACTCTTCACCGTGTTAAGGATCCCTAGCCCAGCTTCCTTCAGAAATCGTTGCTTTGATTCGGCCGACTCGCCTTTCATTTTCGGTCATCGTTTTTGTATCTTGCTAGATAAACAGAACCAAAAGTTCCACCTCCAAGTTCCGCTTCTATTCATACTTCTCTCCATTCGAATTCTGCAAATTTTTCTGCCATCTTCGTGCGACAATCACAAATGCAAATTTTTTCCTATGATTGGCGCGAATGTTTTCAGCAATGTGTTTCAACATTCAATTGGTACAATCGTGTGGTTGGGAACTTGAGTTGCATTAATGTATGCAAAGTTATTGGAAAATTTGGTTAAAAAATGAATCAACGTTTTTCTCGGTAAATTTTGCTTACAATAATGCAACTCAAGTTTCCAACCACACGATTGTGCCAATTTGCTGTTGAAACGAATTGCTGAAAACAGAATCGAAAAATATTAAAATCCGAACGAGAAATTAAAACGCGTTTTTGTGATTTTCTTATTTGGTAATTTCCTATGATTGACAGCTGTCAAACTCCCTTAACTGTTGACTTGATAGATCAAAATTATATTAAAAGAATGTTTTCAATCCTCAAAATCAGTTGCTTTTTGTTTGAATTTGCTAGCGCAACCCAGTTCTGCTACAGAAACGCTTGAAAAAACTATATTTTGAATGTCCCGCCAAAGGGTCATGTGACCTAATTCAACCAATTAGAATGCTCAAAAGTGGTCAAAAAGCCAAATTTCCAATGTCCATATCTTCTCAACGATTTAAAATATTGACCTGAAAATTGGACATCAGGATGCTTACTGAGACAGTTTTGGGAGATATTCAGAGACAACAAATAATATATGTAGATAGGCTGAGCCTAACAGCGTCGCTCTCTAAGGTGAAAAGTCGGAAGCACAACAATTGAGATTGACGACCCGGCTATTTTTCAATTTTAGCAATTCTCAAAAACAGAATTACGCGAGGCTTACGCGACCGTCTGCACAGTACATTTAGACCGTACAAAGGTTCACAAAAACAACTTTTTCTGGGTCTAGAATAACTAGTATGACTAATTTCCGAATAAAATACACCTGTTACGTATCAAAAATTGCCCGAGAAAAGGATTTGGAAATCAAAATTGTAAAAAATACACAAACATAATTATTTGCATAAGGCGACGCGAGTGAAGTTAGAACGGCTTTGGTTACTATATAGTCTATAAAATCCAAGTCTTGTTTTGTTTACATAAAATCGCTTTTCAACCTATGTAATGAATAAACAAACACATAAAATTGCACAACACAATCATCTTTGGAAAAATTTTATTGAAATGTCAATAAGTTTATGTTTAAAAGCAAAACGCGTACCATTTATAGCGCATCGAGGCCTAGCTGCCTTCGATGAAATTCAAGAAATCAATGCAACTGAATTTAATCACGTTTTATAAACAATTCTCCTAAACTAACGAGAGCACAAAGAAAAAGTCAATCACAGATTGATATCAACATAAATTCCCATCGAAAAATGTAATTTTTTTTTTACTTTTAAGTCCTCGACTTCTTGGAAATCTAATCTTTGGTTCTGAAATCCGTTAAACAACCATTGCTCCTGCATTGATAACTGAAACGTATGAAGTTTCTCGAAGCAAGATTTTATCTCTGAAAGCTCTTCTTTTTCCACTAAAGCGGGCAAACCGCGAAAAACTGCAGGGAAATAGCGACTTTAATTCTCCGCTTAAACACAGCAATCCAACTAAAGTGTTTACCGAGCTCACGGCTGTGTGGCCGCGCGAAAAACTAAGCCTCGGTTTCCTAATATCCTACCCAACGCATACGGACGGCGGCCGGCGGGCACACGACACGCCTGCGAAACATTCCGCTAGCCATTACCATGAAAAATGACGGGCATAGGTTCTATGAGTATGGGGCTACGCAGCGGGCCTTCAGCCCGCGAGAGCTCCGCTAAAACATCGAATAGAAAATGAGGAAAGTATAAGGCATGTAGGGTGCAGAACAATAAGTTCAGCAATAGCTTTATTACTGTTTTAACCAGCATTTTACGGTATTCAAATATAGATATGATGGACAAGCGCTCCACACTGGAAATGTTACGTGACAGGCAAGCGACCTTCCTCGCGCGCCCTTCGCGTTCTCGCGCGCCTGATTCACCCCCTTCTCCTTCGAACGCCTGCCACTCCGACAATGTTGATCTGATGAGGAGGTCGTGGGTTTGAATTCCGCCGAGATGAAAATGTCATTCTCTCCTGGTGTTTTCCCCAACATTCCCAGCGTCTTTTATCTGCCCACCCCATAGGAAAGATCAGAAGAGAGAAGAAGAGAGACCCCGAGAACGAGGTTGTGTGTTCCCCATTTTCTTACTAACGCTTAGTAGGAAATTTATGGGTTTATTCCAGCACAAAAAATACTTTAGACCGACTTAATTCTTTTTCTAATTTAAACGTAGCCCTCAGACATGTTTATTGGAATTGTCTTCATTTCTTATCAGTGTTTATCAGTGTGATAGTGTGAGTGTGAACGTCCTCTTAACTGTTACTGACGGGCAATGCATTTCAGTACAGGCGTATATTTATAAACGTTGAAAACCTGCTATGCGATCAATACGATCTTTATTTAACTATATCATGCGTTCTTTTTTTCAGCGTGGATTGGATCGCTATCCATTGCCATTACTTCGTTTTTCGGTCCATTTGCAGGTTCTCTCATCAATCGTTTTGGTTGTCGCACGGTGTCCATGGTTGGGTGTCTGGCATGCGGACTCAGTTTAACTGTGTCTTCATTTGCAGGAAGCTTGACAGTTTTGTACGTAACTTACACTTTTCTCGGTATTGGAGGAAATTGCGTTTTTCTTTCAAGTTTTGTTAGTGTTAGAAAATGTTTTGCCAAACACCAATCAATCGCACTTGGACTCGCCTCAGCCGGACAAGGTCTGGGAACAATGGTTCTCAGCCAAGTTCTACAATCTCTTGTCACTGCTGTTCGCTGGAGAAATGCGTTGCGAATTGTTGCAGGGTTTTTGTTCTTAAACAGTTTCTTTGGTATCTTGTATGATTCAAAGATGGAAACTGCAAGCAGCAGTGAGGGGTTTTCCAATGAAGAGGCTGGACAGAGACGGACGTCCAAACGTTTTATATTCCATTGCTCGATTTGGAAGGTTCCTGGTTATTTTGTGGTGGTAGCAGCTTTCTTCTTTATTATGTTTGGGAGAACCAGCGTGTACGTGCTTTTGGTAAGTACTCTTTCTTCTTCTTTCTTCTATGAAAGAATGAAGGGGGGGGGGGGGGGGGGGAGAGAGGTGTGGAAGAGAGCCGGAGTCGATGGCTTCATCCCTGGTCTCTGACTCAGGTGTGTTCAGTATTTGAGTTCGATTGACAGTAGCCTCCCATCTAAACCACTTCCAGTCGCGGGGTGCGGGGCGAAACAAAAAAATAACAATACAGTCAAACCCCGCTAATACCGACACTGAAGGGACCATGGAAACTGTCCGTATTTTAAACGGGGTGTCCATTTTAAGCGGGTTCTTATGAATGACGCAATTTAAGGCCCAGTTCAAACGTCGAACTTCACATGTGCCGAACCTAATGCAAATGAGCAAAATCTATTGTTCTTGCTAATTTGCATTAGGTTCGGCACATGTGAAGTTCGACGTTTGAACTGGGCCTAAACCCTCTATTTTTTGTTGTTACGGAAAACTGCAGCAAATTATACACCAAGACACTCAATAATGATGACAAGGCAAAAGTATATGTTTAGCTATATGTCTAGTATATGCTTACGCATTTGAGAAAATTTTAACCCTTAGAGTTGGCCAAATTGTTAGTATTAACAAGTTAAAGGCCCACCTTCACCCAAAGACGTTGCGGTCGTTTCGTTTTGTTTTGAAATGCTCTATTGTTCATACGCGTGATCTGATTGGTTGCACGCATTCAAGCGTGAATTTCGTGTTACACGAAATTCAGCACAGAAAGTGATCACGGCGCGCACAGCATTTTGGGTGAAGGTGGGGCCTTTAACTTTGAAGAGATTGTTTTAGTCAGGACGGGAAAAACTGCCCCTGTCCGGGTGTCCGGATAACGAGGAAATTTTAGAAAAATTTATTAATCAAAGTGTTCGAACGACTCGAAAGCGACCACCTCCATTAGCGGCCACCTTGGCTTTGCATTTTGGGTGGTCGCTTACGAAAGGATGGACTGTATTAAGTGTAAGTTTTTTATTTAGGCCCGGTTCAGACGCCGTACTTTTCATGAGCCGAACCTAATGTAAATGAGCAAAAACAATAGCTTTTGCTCATTTGCATTAAGTTCGGCTCATGAAAAGATCGGCGTCTGAACTGGGCCTTAGATTAGCCAATTATTGACTTAATCGAGGTCCCGCTTGACATTGACGTGTATATTTTTGCTACGTTAGCACATTCCTTAATTTACGTTGATGAAGTTTCGTTAATGAGACAGATATAATCGCAAATATAACTAATTACATTATAATCATAAATATAAGTCGTATTTACAAAAGATAAATTGAATTAATTAAGTTTCTAAAAATTCTTTAGAAAAAAATTCTTTATTTCGTGACATGATAAACATTACATCTTTTTTTCATTTCATTACCGAGGTTAACATTTACCATCTTTCTATATGTGAGGTCATTGGTTCCATTCCTGTCAAGGACTCAGATTTTTTTCTTTCGGCCCCGCTCGTGACATGATTAACATTACATCTTTCTAATTTCATTACCGAGCCTAACATTTACCGTCTTTCTTTATTTATCACCTCACATGATGCTTTCAACATTGCTGATCCTAGCAGTACACAGGACGCATGTCATACAATAGAGCTTAACATTTACCATTTTTCTTTATTTATCACCTCACATGACGCTTTGGACATTGCTGATCCTAGCAGTACACAGGACGCATGTCATACAATAGAGCTTAACATTTACCATCTTTCTTTATTTATCACCACACATGACGCTTTCAACATTGCTGATCCTAGCAGTACACAGGACGCATGTTATACAATAGAGCTTAACATTTACCATCTTTCTTTATTTATCACCACACATGACGCTTTCGACTTGCTGATCCTAGCAGTACACAGGACGCATGTCATACAATAGAGTTTAACATTTACCATCTTTCTTTATTTATCACCACACATGACGCTTTCAACATTGCTGATCCTAGCAGTACATAGGACGCGTGTCATACAATAGAGCTTAACATTTACCATCTTTCTTTATTTATCACCTCACATGACGCTTTCGACACTGCTGATCCTAGCAGTACACAGGACGCATGTCATACAATAGAGCTTAACATTTACCATCTTTCTTTATTTATCACTTCACATGACGCTTATGACATCCTAGCAGTACACAGGACGCATGTCACAGAATAGAGTCGAAATAGAGTTTAACATTTACCATCTTTCTTTATTTATCACCTCACATGACGCTTTCGACATTGCTGATCCTAGCAGTACGCAGGATGCATGTCATTCATGAACCTAGTATATGGCCTAACTCGCCACGAGTCTCTCATAGCTCAGTGGATAGAGCATCTGACCGGTGTGCGGAAGGTCATAGGTTCGAATCCTGTCAGGGAAGCAATGCACATTACATCTTTCTCATTTAAGTAATGATCCGCATAAGAAGGATAGCGCTGATGGAATGTCGACCTTTTTTATTGTTACAACTAGTGATCTCATTGGCCTAGTCTCAAAAACTGCTAAAAAGTTACGGTTCAAGATGCATTTTGTCTATTTTTTTTTAAGGTTTCAAGTAATGTGAGACCCAATCGCACAACATGCAAGTTTTAAAAGATATTGTATTTGGATAACTTCATCAAAGAAGCAAAATGATTAGCTATTGTCTTCTGCCATTCTGATTGGTTAAGCACAAACATTTCCTAAAATTTATTTGACGCAAATGGATTTTCTTTATTTTTACATTGAAATATAATTATGAACCATCAGCCCCTCCTCTAGTCTTGAAACCAAAGATATCCCATGTGGGAAAGAGCCAATGCCGCAGAACAATGAAGTTTAGTATAGTTCTTATGTGGAGCATTACTTAATTCATTACCAAGCTGAACATTTGCCATCTTTCTTTATTTATCAGTTTTGTCAATGTTCGACACATCTCCGTAATTCCCAAGAGACCAACGTCATAGTAACATCGGGTTATCTCCAAGGCACTTTGTGATTACTGATATTTTTTGAATTTGACGTAATAGTTATTTTGGGCCTGTAGATGCTTTTACAAATCCATACACGTTTTACAAATCCATGCAAATCTAATCCAGTTTTCAAAAAGCGCTAATTTTGTTTAATTGTGGTTACAATTTTATTTTCTTTTTTTGCTGGTTTAATTTAATTGTTATCTCCTGTAAGTTAATGTTTAACTTACAGGAGTTTATGTGGGCTAACATGCATTCTTTATGCATTTTTGTTAGCAAAAAATGCGTTAGATACTATTAATAGACTTTTTAGTGAATTTGTGCGGACATTCCTGTTGCATTTTTGTTAGCACATTACTGTTCTATCTGTCATCAGTCCTACGTCACTACGGAGTACCATGAGACATGGGGACATTCCTAGTGCATATTTGTTAGCAGATTTGTGTTAGATATTATCAATAAGAAAACAAGAGTCGAGTTGTATATTTTTTGAAAGTGGTTTAGGGAGGGGATGTTTGTGGTTTGACAAAAGGATATATTTATAGGTTGATGATTTTTTTTGAAAGGGGTTTAGCGAGCGCAGGTTTGTGGCGTGATGAAGCGATATATTCATAGCTTAATTTAGTTAAATGAGATTTTAGAGAACGTTGGAAGAGGGCAATTTATTTGGCGATATTCTATTTTGTAGAGGTCTGAGAAGTATTGAGAAAGGGAAGGGTTTTAAAACAGTTTGTGAATTGGGTTTGAAAAGCTCTGAAAGCTTTTAATGTAAAATGTGAGGGGCATGAAAATGTCTATGTTTTTTAAGTTAATTTATGTATATCTGTTCAATTTTGGGTTTATCTTTTTTGCTTTGTAGTTTACAGTATGTGCATTTTGAATTAACCTTTTAAGCGCCAGTAGTGATCAGTACCAAATTTCTCCTTGTAGTATCAATGTACTATTAAGTACAGAGGTGATAAGAATTACGATAATGATCACCCAAGATGAGTTCTCTTGATCCTTTAACAATTTCTCCTGATTTGTCTTATACGAAATGTATGGGGACCAGTAAGGAGAATTTGTGTTTTGAGTTGAATTAAATATTGACAGCAAAATACTCGCGAGTCACTCACAGACAGTCGAGTCCGCGCCAGAAATCACTGGCCTGAATGAACGAAAGTTCTGGCGCTCTCAGCTTAGACATTCTTGAGACATTCTTTTAACCTTAAACCGCTTATCTCAATAAAGGTCAATAGCACGTCGATTTTAATTAAATGCGCGAATTCCTATAGAGTATGTGCGCTCAGGTGACCCTTGAATTGATGGGTTTTCCCTGTGTTTACCTTCCAGAGAGCGGGCAGTGCGAGCGCTTTTGAAATCATAACTCGCGTTTCCTTTAACGTTGTGCTTTTTTGTCATCTGTGCTAATTAAAATCCCAAAAATCCTTTTCTTTCGATAATTAGGGCCGTATTTGTTTCGATCAATTCGATTTGCCGATTTGCCGGCCCGAATTTTTTAAACCTTGAAAACATGGTCACTTTTATAGCTGCATACTGGTTTGAGAGAGTAAAGGACTATACAAAACAACAGTGTTATTACTGAATGTGAATATTCATTGTGAAATTCGGACGAAATGTTTCGTAATGAAAACAGCTTCTGCGATGAAACTGGCCCTTGCAGTGAAACAGATTCGATGAGCGACGTAGCCTCCTACGCAGCCGTGACGTCCTTAGGGCTCAACACGCAATCTTTCCTCCCCCACGAACGTGGGACGTCTATTAAAGGGACTATGAGCGACGTGAACCGCTGTTAGTTGTTAGTATATGTTAATGCTCTGTACTGTTCCTGACAGTATTTATAAAAGTCTCGTTTATATTAAGAAATGCAAACCAAATAAATGTAAATAATAATCAGTCAATATACATGTATTGCTATCATTTTAATGTGAAACTTTGTGAGAAGTTGCATAATATGAGGATTCTATCTTGGTAAAGTGGTTGATCTTAATGTAGAAAAATTGTGCTCATCTCATGTATTAAATGAGAGGAAATTTAGAAGCATATTTCCATACCTGTAGGAAATCAGGATTTTTATGTAGCAGTGATTAAAGAGTATTTGGATGGTATATGTACTTGAATTAAACCAAATTTTTTGAAATTCTTATGTAAAGGTCAAGGGCCCGGCTGCATAACTAAGTGAGATTTTCTGCAACCATTCTCTGCGTTTCAGAGGATTTTCTTGCGAAAGCGATATATTCATACGTTGATGAATCTGTGGGGACATTCTTGTTGCATTTTTATTGTATAATGTTTTAGCAAAATTTCTCGCATTTTTGTTAGATGCTATTATCAGAACACACGAGTCGAAGCATATGTTTTTAAAGCTGTTTAGCGAGCGCACGTTTGTGGCCTGACAAAATTTTTTTTCAGTTAGGTAACATTCCTACTGTTTAATATCTCTTTTTCACAGCGATGATTTTTGAGGCGTACGATTATGAATTCTATGTTTTTTTGGGGAACATGTTGCAGCATATATTTCATTGTATCGAGCGTCAAAAAGTGTAACGTAATGTAATCTTATCTCACCTAATGTAGACTGTGGTCAGATATTTGGCACGCTAGATATCACTCACAAGCGCGCTTGGCTAATATCCTTTACGATGCGTTTAATGTTTGTCCAGTCTGGTTTGTCAAACTGGTTGCTTCAGGACATTTGGTATTATTTTTTGTTATAGCACTACGTTTTAAGAAAGGGAAAAGAGAGTTTGAGGTAAGCTGACATTGCTCACTGAGAATGGTTGTATGCGATCGTATGCTGTACGTTTACAATGAAGTTTTGTTGAAATAACGTGTTTGTTAATTTCCATATTATATCGCCAAATGTCACCAAATATACAACCAAATTGGATTAAAAGATTCTCAAGGAGAAAAACAGAAGCAGTAGTTTGGAGAAAAGAAATATTCAAAGTTTCGATTCGATTCTGGTGGAATTTTGTCGTTATTTTGTCTATTTAAGGTGGTTCGATACAGTTTTCTGGAGACCATACCAACATTTTTCAATCGGCTTTTAAGCGATCTTCTCCAAGTCAGATCAACGTGAAATTTTCACCACTAACTTGTTTTGAATTGAAGTTTGGCAAAATGTATTTTCTAGTAAAATCGATATTACCATGACAACGATAAACAAGAAACTTAGAAATCAGTCAAAGTGAAATTTAGCGCTTTTAAGATCTCGCTTTGAAAATCCCACATAGATATCTTAAAATATGGTATATGGCATATATATTTTGAAAGAATAAAAAAATTCTGTATGTTTGAATTAAAATAAATCGCAAGAACATTTTAAACAGTACTTTTTGTATAGAAGTAATATATGAACCATGAGATTAACACTGGTTTCGTGAAATTACTTCCAAATAGTGTCATAATGTAGCTTCATGTTATGTTTGCAAGCCAGGAAAGTTTTGTGTACTTTCTCCTTTGCGATCTTGAGAACTACCATTTTTCCTAACATCGCTCCGTGTGTAATTTTTTGGGTAGTTTTCGATTTCGATCGATTTTGCGAAAATCTCAGAAACGGCTCGATGGATTGTTTTAAAAAAATCACCACGTATGCTTGGTGATGTGAAAAATATTATCTCAAAGTTTCATTGGCATTGATTTATTACAACACCTTGAAATTTAAAGATGAAGACGACGTTCAAAGTGGCCGATAGTTGGCGTTACAAATTCGGCATGGTTGTTAACTTATGCTAATGATTTCAAATCAATGCGCACCACATTCCTCCATGATTAATACATTTCATTGTAATCTGCTTTGCATCTATTACACGCAAATCGTGCCTCGCGCGTGTTTGTTAACGTTAGGATCATGTGAACTATATTAAGCCTATCATTACATAACTATTCTCACCGGGGCCCGCACTAACAATCACCCTAATTTTCTATTCCACGGACCCAGTTATTTTTGGCGATCACATGCAGTATGCCGCTGACCTTGTGCGTATATATATTAACCCTCTCAGCTCAGCTCAGTGCGCGTATACTCTGTTCTTTCGTGAATTGCTGGAGGACTCTCGTGTCAGCGACCCTCCCTCCTCCCCGCAGCGATGACCTTCACGCCTGCTTTCTTGGAGCTCTTGCTCCCTCTCACCTCCGGAGTCGCCTCGCTCCCATAACTTAACAGTATCCGGGGTGATTGTGAGTAAGGGCTCCAGTGGGAATTAGTTACTATTATTATTTAACGTTCCTGAGTACATGTAAAAACCTAGAATTATTGCATTTGTGACTGATAGAAACTTTTAACAACATAGCCCGGTGCAACATTTAGTGTTGTCTTTCTTCAAAAAAATTGATTATTTTACAAAGGATTTTTTTGTCCTTTGTCACTCGTAGTGGTGCTTTTTCTGCTGCTAGTCCTGATTTCTTTCCTGATTCTCGTCCTGAGGTCTCTTTTTATGATTATTTTGCGCAATTAATTCCCTTTTGCGTTTCAAAGACGTTTTCACAGCAGGCATTTTGAACGTAAAAGAAAACAGTTGCAAAGAAATTTGTATTATAGAGCGTACAATGGATGTATTAATCACTGAGGAATGTAGCGCGCATTTTTTTAATAAGCACGCGCGAGGCACGATTTGCGTGTAATAGAATTAGAATTAAAGAAGGAGGGAAAAAAACATAAGACCAGAAATGAAAACCCCCCAAATCAAGTATAACAACCAAGAACAAGCTCATCTACAATGCGATGCCGAGTCCAGAATTCTAACCAAGACCACGTCGGTGATGGGTAAACGCTATCGTCCCTTCGCCATCCCTGCTTTTGAATTGTTGGGATAGAAGACCCAGTAAATAAATTAACTAAAGATGTCAGTAGGCTTTGAACCGTTACCAGCCATCATTTGAAAACAATATGGATCAACCTTATCTTTCAGTTAAGATATGCTTTGTAGACTTCTTATTGAAAGCAGTCTGGAATTACTTTACTTCTATCGTTGTGTTGACATCCTATATGTTATTCCTTTGCAGTACAAAGGCGAAATAAAGCACCTGATTGCAGTTATGGAACTGACCAAGGAGTTCAAGTAGAGAAGAAAAACGAGAACAAATCTATGCCAATCGTAATGATCTGGCAATGAAATTACTTTTTATAATCTACCTACAATGTATTTTTAATAGCAGACTATGGCAAAGTTACAACAGGATCATAATCTGAGTTCTTAGTAACAATATCGGACAGAAATAGAGCAACAGCCCCATTGAACACGGGGGGCGTTTCTCAAAAGTCCCGATAATTTACCGCCCCCATAAATCACCCCGGAAGTCCCCATTCAACTTTTCGGGTGTTTCACAAATCTCCCGTTAATTTCTGTTCACCAAAAATATCCCTCCAACTTGATCGTTAACTTACCTGAGGTCAAGAGTTCCTGTTAGTTACCCGGAAGCTTTTTCTTCTCCGAAACTTAGCTTTTGAATTGACATTTTGCTCATTATTTTATCATTTTGGATACGGACGGACAAATATTCTTTGATGTAGTGGTCAGCGTCTTTGATAATCAATTTATGACCGTGGATTAAAGAAATTGCACGAGAGTTTCGATCTACGTCGAAACTTTAGAAATTATAGAAACTGTTCTAGTTTTCGGTTGTTTATCGCATCCGAAAATATCTGGAATGTGACGGGTACTTTGAGAAACGGTTTCAGAGACCCGGGAAGTTTACCCGTAAAAATTCTCGGAACCCGATAATTAACAGATGTTTTGATTCATGTATATATGGGAAGTAAATAAAGAATCTTGCAAAACGTTTTTTTGTAATGTCTTCTCCCCTTGGCTGTTGCATTTCAGTGTATAATTTTTGAGCATGTCGAGTAACGTCGTGATAACCTCGATCGAGCTTTCAAAAACCTAGTTTTTATGCCGGTCATGAAATGGATAAAAATGACATGCATGGCGCGCATTAAAAGGATATCTTTGCTTTTGTTATGCCGGACATGATCATTTACTTTCCCACTTGTAAATAACCTTCTCATTTCTGACCATTTCTCACGGTCATGAAAATTCTATTCTCATGCCCAGCATAAGCATTTTTTCATGCCGGGAATGGGAATCAGTTCTATTCTCATGCCGGGCATGATAATTCTATTCTCATGCCCGGCATGACCATTTTTTCATGCGGGGCATGAGACCTAATCTCATGCCCGGCATGAGAATAGAATTCTCATGCCGGGCATGAGAATTCTATTCTCATGCCCGGCATGACCATTTTTTCATGCGGGGCATTAGGATGCTATTTCTCATGCCCTGCATGAAATTTTTTCTGATCCCCCCGAGATTCGTACGCAGGCTTTTTGCGGTCGCACGAGACAAGTCGAAGCCAGCTACCAATGAAGGCGCTATGGCATGTAATTTTTGTCGACATGCCATCACAAATCATTTCCTCTGTAAACCCACCCTAAAAGTACCTCGGAGAATCACAGTTCACAACAGGCATGGTAAAAAACCGTTTATGCCAAACGGGAGGGAAATCGCGGGTACAATTTCTTTGCTTCTTCAGACATGCCCTTTGAGCTGCGAAAAAAGCTCATTTTTTTTCAAGACCAGCAGACAATATCTTTCATGAGGCATGTGAACATGCCTCTTGGTATAATTTACGAATACCCATGACTCGCTTGACGCATTTTATGGCCATTAGCATTAAATCAGGTGAAAATAATGCCAATGCACTAACAAACGCTAACATTCGAAGAAATGTTTAGTTTCTAAGCCGTTTTGGAGAAGATCGCTTAAAAGCCGATTGAAAAATGTTGGTATGGTCTCCAGAAAACTGTATCGAACCACCTTAATTCATATTTTTCTGCGTTCATCACTTTTGGCTATTTTTTTCTTCCTATTTTCGGATGATAAAGCAAGCTAAAGCAAGCTCCTGGTCATAATCATGAAAACACGATATTTCTGTCGGGACAGTGTCCCTTTAGTTAAAAATGTCCTCGGTTAATTTACCCCATTTGCAAGTTATATAAGAGACTGACTAAATTAAACAACTATCGGTTTTAACGAACTAGTGCTTTCAATTTCCTTGTAGGTTGACAAACAAATATAGAACTTTTCAACAAGTGCTTGTAAAAGCGATCAGAAATAATCCAAATCTATTTTGTTTAATAATTTTGTCAAAAAAGGTATTTCGTAGCTCATCAATAACATACAGTGCATACAGTGAAATAAACTTCAACTGAATTGAGTGTACAGTGGGTGCAAATTCTAACTAAAGGTGTTCAGGAGTTTTAGGGATTGTAATTCGACCATTTTCAATTCTTAAGGTATGATTTCCTATCCTGAATTTAGAAGTAATTTTCCTATGTTCAGGATATGGTTAATTAAATCGGAGTATTTCGTTTCACTTTTAAAGATCGAATAAAATTTATTTATTTTTATTTACATTAATTAGATTGAGTTGGTGATTTTTTAGACGTGTAAAAATATTCTGTTTTGCCTTTGACAAGAAAAAAGATGGGATGCTTAAGTTTATCGCAGTCTTCTCAATATTGAAGTTTGTACAGAAAGAATCAATCTTACTAAACAAACCTGTTTTTTTCTTGAGCTATATCATTAGAAATGATTAAGCAGAGTTTTGCAATACTATCATCAGGTTGATTTTCCAGGTCAAACAAACCAGTGTCAAACAGTTAGATTTCAGTGAGGTTCGGGGTTTTAGTTCATTTTTGTTTTTACTTTTTTAGGCCTCATTTTGGTTCATTTTGGTCAGAAGATTCGTGCCCAATTTAGTCTCTGCTTAAAGAGATAATTGTGGTAGGATAGTCCTTAGATTTTTCCTATCGATGGTTTTAATATATCTGGTATTTTGTTAACAGTGACATTAAAACAAAAGTTAAGATGAGGGGATGAACACTGAGTAAGTTTACAAGAACTAGATTTCCACCTGAAACAGATTTTGACGATAAGATTGATGATGATCCCAATAATGAAAACAGAGAACAAAGTTGTAAAGATATTTTACTTGAAAGGAGGAATGAAACTTTTTCGCAGAATGAAAGCTAAATCATTCCTTTAGTTATGTTTAATAAAAAGGATGCTGAAGATTAATTGCAGAGAGCTCTTGATGCTTATCCCATGTAAAAATAAGATTTCAGCAAGTAAAACATGTTATATTCGAAAGGAAAGAAAGGAGAACTCTTAAGAAAAAGCCATGGGAGATCCTGAAAATAAGGAACGTGATCAGTTAGATACTGTAGCTCCGTCTGCTCAACATAACGATGAGCAGGATATAAGTGAAGAAACACAATACAGTGAACTGTTTGGTTGTTTTAACCCATGTTTAGATAACAATCACCAAGGGAACAATCTTTTAAGTAATGCTGGAATTTTTTCAGTCTACAGCAAATAATGAAAAGCTGGTAATTAATCGTATGGAAAAAAAGAACTTGTTCATTCTTTGAACAGAGAACAAATGGAGTTTTTTACCATATGTTACTCTCTGTTAAAAACGACGAGAAACAATTGACACTTTTTAAGTAGTGGCGCGGGTTTAGGGAAGGCAACAGTAACACAATGTTTGTGTGTAGCTCTTGATAATAAACCAGGTGAAAATCCAGACGAGTTGAAAGTACTGAAATTTGTTCCAGAAACAAGACAAGAGGACTGCATAAGCATTACCAATTACATACAAACAAAATTGTCAAAAGAGAAATTGAACTCAAGAAACCACGCACTATAACCTAAATGTCCAATTGCAACATCAAAAACAACACTCGGACATAATATGACAGCATTGCATGATGGGAAAAACTTACAGGAGATAGCCCAGAGGGCACTTTGATTTTTATTTTTATAATTACTCATGCGCGTAGCGGCATGAGGTAAGGTTTCGGCTCCGTTTTTCTTGTTATTTTTATTATTATTATTATTATTATTATTATTATTATTTTTATTTTTTGTGTCACGATTTTGCATGCAAATGTATGCACGCATATTTTAAATTGTACACTTCCGGTTCATAGCTTTTCCACTACACTTCCTGTTTAGTGACTTCCGGCTACTCTCACTTCCGGTAAAAGAGCGTTACTCAAGTGTCACGACCGCGTCTCCTACAACCCTACTTACATTAGCAATGTTCATGTTTGGTATATATAAGTCTTAGAAGAATCATTCCCTTCATTGTGGTACAGCCTACTTACGCATGCGCATGAGTATAGGCTGCTAGGAGCCTCTTGTTTCATTTTTATTTTTAGTTTCATTTTTTTTTCACCCCTCATCCCGCGCTTTCGGAACGGCCCCATAAATGTTCTTGGCAGTGAATCTGGTGGTCCTTGGCTTGTGGTTCCTCTTGAGTTTTGAACATTTTATTTCGTCATTTTTTATAGTCTGTAAGAGTACAGACCATGAAAAAATGTGGTCAGTTTGTTAAATATTTCATTGATTTACATAAGCATGCCATTTATTTTTTCTATTCAGGTAAAGTTCTCTGAAGATCTGGGAGTTTCTTCAGACGCATCATCAAGACTCATTCTTTATCTAGGAATCAACATTGTTATTGGACGTTTTGTTTGCGGTTTTCTCTGTTCTTTTAAACGGTTGAACAAATGGTATATTTTGCAAGGCGTGCTACTTGTGAACGGTGTCTCGACTTTGCTTCTAACTTTAGCTCAAAATTACGGCGCCCTTGTCGCATACGCTGTCGTGTTTGGATTCTGTGATGGAACAATGGCCACCGTTTTCAACATTCTAGCTCTGACATGCGTAGATCATTCCAGAGCGGCCTCAGCATTTGGTCTTACTCTTATGATTGGTTCTATTGCAGCCATGATTGGACCTCCCATATCAGGTGAGTAGCACAGAGATCTTGTTTACTAGTTTCAATTTTTTACGCGTCACAAAATGGCAATGACAGTTAATTTGGTTGGTCTAAAGCCAGACTGCAATCACTATCTGTTTCAAGAAGCCGTTTCAAAATTGGATGAATTCCCTCATGCCTTGTGTATATGAACCTAAATTGCACCAGAGGAACAGGCAGGACTGTTTCAACGACTTGTGACAATGATTGCAATCACTGACAATATCTTGGAACACTGTCTGTTCCAAAAAAACGGCGGGGGATTATTTGAGAGGGGGGCTCAATAGCGGATTTACGGTATAACAATGAATTTAACACTCGAACATACAATCAAACTTAAGCTATACCACCACCGTGGTACAGGGGTAGTTTGTCGGACCCCCCTTGGGTTTTTACTGATCTACGATATTTTAACCTCGTTAGATTTAGACAGTCTATGATGTAAGTGGTCATGAGCTAAGTGGTCATGTGCCCATGACGACGTCATATGGTTATTGCATTTCACCTCTATTAATCTATTTACCTCTATTTTTAGTTCAATTGCCTCAGTTCTCAATATTTTGGTTTTACAATTGTGAATCCTAATAAATGAGAACTAAAATGATAAAACGATGCAACGCGAGCTCGTAATTTACCACGAAATTTCGTTCTGAGGCGTCTGAATCGGAACTGGAGTCAGAAGTTACTTTAGTAGAAGCCATTTACGGTAAATACGAAATGAAAAAAGCCAACCAAACGTCTTTGTGCTGATTATACGAGTTATATTCGTAACCACAACAAATTCACAACAAAGGTTTGACTGAGATAACACCAGACGACGCCATAGAACATTCTTCCGTGACGTCACTCGGTCCCAGCCTTCTTAAGCGCGGCGGGAATTTTACAAAGCTGAACTTTGTCGGGCCATAAAAAATTAGGGTTTTCAGCAAAGTCAATTTTTTTTGCGGCATTGTGTTCGGAAATATAGGGGGGGGGGGGGGGTTGTACACACTTTAAAGCATATGCTTTATGATATTGGTGTTGTACACACTTTAAAGCATATGCTTTATGATATTGGTGTTTGTCCGGGTAAGATCCAATGTCTCACTGCACGAAATCCGACAATGACATGAACGTTGTGGAAGGATCTATTGCTTTTGTTCGTTAACTTAAGAAGAAATAAACCTGTGAACAGGCTCTTTTTTTGGGTGTATTAAGTTAAAAGCCCTTCCCCAGTTTACAATTAACCCCCAAAGCAGCCTGTTCACAGGCTAAGCGGAAGTCGGACTTGTTATGTTCAATCCGTTTTCAGGTTTAACTGTTGATAAGCTTGGTTCATATGGGCCCGCATTCTACATGTGCGGCGGTTCTCTCGTTGCGGCTTCATTAATTCCCTGTGCGTTATGGTTTTTTAAGACGAGGGAGACAACAAACAGACAAGCAGTATTGTCGACTAATGAAGAAAACACAGTGCAAGAAGAGAATGACTGGAGTCGCAATAATAAACTTCCTACAAATGAACCTTTGAAAAGAGCACTGCAGTCTGGTGATGAAACACCAATCGAAGTTTATCATAAATTGTACGTTTCCAGTGTGTAAATTAACAAATATTATATTCCTATTTACTTCATCTCATTTTAAAAGAGAAACATTTACTTATTCATTTCAGAGTTTGAGTTAAAACATAACTAACGGAGACATATTTTTCTGGTCTATTCGACCAGTTGGTCCTTATTCACGGGGAGAGCAAAGAGAGCGCATTCTATAAACGGAAGAATAAAATCAGTCAGAGGAAGAGCATGATCCACTTTATCAATTAGTTGAGTTGTTGTTGGACTATTCTCGCCGTTACCATCAAACTGCAAAGTTAACAACTTGCTCCAAACATATGAAGCTGCAGAAACTAAAGTGATAACGAATCTATTCAAACTAATGTAGACGTTCTTGAACTGCAGTAAAGTAGGAGACTGTCTTGATTTGTTGTGATGGTAAAAACTAATTTAGTTTTCTCGTTTGGTTATGCGAAATATAGCCCTTCTTCATGATAATTTAATCACTTTTTCACTTTCAATAAGAGGAATGTGCAGAAACGTACTGTTAAAGTTAACGATAACTTGCAACGTTCATTAGAATGATATTTGGGACCAATTATGAAACGTTTGCAATATATTTCCGATGCATTTTACACATAAAAGGTGTGAGATGAAGGCGGTGTCATTCCATTTATAGCTGAACTTTAAGAAGCCTTTTTTTTAGTGATAAACACTCTATAACATGGCAAACAATTGGATGACATTTGCTTCTTCGTCCCCAGACCCCCAATTTGACCCTTAAAATCACTGTGAAAACGCATTTTTTAAGGGAAAATCAAAATTTCGCCCATTTATGAATTACTTTTCGGAAATCCACACTCGGATTCCAGTAACTTGGTTATTATTCTATCTGAAAACGTTAAAATATTTTAACTTAAAAAAGTCCCGTCATTTTGACCTTGAAGTGACAAATGTCAAGTAAAGGCTTATATGAAGTTCAACGGCGCGGTCGTCGCTTTTAGCGGTATAACTTATTTTAATAGGCATAATGTCAACATCCACAATCGGGTTTGAAGAAACTGGGATCTTGTGAACAGTTTGGTGCAAATATGATTTAGTTGGAGCGAAAACAATCCCGTCATTTTGCCATTTTTTCAGTGCACTATGCTTCGACTGAACTTTGCACTTACTATCCCGGGGTGAAGCGAACGGCGCGTGATGGAATGAGCCCAGCAAGACGCCATTCGCTTCACCCTAGTCTGGTTAGTAGAAAATTCGTCGCTGCTTATTCACCCCTGCTTCCCCTCCCGCGAGTCGAATTTATGAAGGGCATTGTTTGTTATCATCCAATCAGAAAGGAGCAAACGGCGTGACTGTTGGAGGCCGCACACATTTTACCAGCCGCGGTGTTTTTGAGCTTCGAATGCTGGATTTCTCGATATTATTTGGGGTCTAGCGCTTCGAGTTTTGGACGCACTTTAAATGTAATGGTACGAGAAGAAACCTCTGGATTTCAGCTTACCTGGTGCGGGATTTGGAAGCCGTGCGATGGGAATTTCTTGGTGAAAATCGGCTCGGCGCTGGAGAGGTCCAAAATCCAGCTTTCCTCCCTTGTCTCTCTACTATACGCTCAGGTAAACGTCCGATGCAAAACCCTACAAATCGCTAAAATTCGCCGTTTTCAGCTACAAGAATGACACCACACAACATTTCAGGTAAAAATACATTTATTTTGATCTTGTGTGTAAATGTTCATCGCAGTATATTACGATAAGTGAACCTTTTCGATATCCCCATACATTTCCTATAAATTTAAAAATACCAACAACGGTCACACAGTTTGTGTGCGCCCCCTGTGGTCATGCTGGCTTTCCTGCCTCCAAATTTTCGTCGTGGTGGAGCAACCTATGCCTTTCGCTGTGGTGCTCCCGTGGAACTTATCAGCCTCCAGGGAGACTGGTCTTCTGACGCCATTCTTCTCTACATTGCACAGCCCTTAGAACGACGGCTTTCGGTCGCCAAACTGATTGCTCAGAACATTAACCAACATTAACTTTGTCTATTTTTTTTTCAACTCGGATCTCATGATTTTATTTGTCTGGCGGTTTGGGCGAGCCGCATCAGGGGGGACGGCCCTTGGTTTTGTCACCACCTCTGCTGCAGCAGCAGCAGCAGCAGCAGTAGTAGTAGTAAAACTTTATTTAAACAGGGTGGCTCTTCCAGCTCAAGGCTGGTATCCATAGGGGCCCTGCATCTAATCTTTTGTTTAGTCTTTTGCTTGCGTCCTTGTGTACCACGACAGAGCCAGAAAAGGGGTGAATTAATTGACTAAAACCGCCATTACGAAGTAATAACATATGTCTTTCTTTTCTTTAGATGTTAAAGGCGGCTTTTTGTAGCTGAATTAAGTAAAACGAACGAGAATAAGTTGTAGACTTGTGCTTATTTCGGTAACTCTAGTATGGGAAACCACCCTTATCAAATTCGAACTTTGATTTCCTCCCAAAATAAGCAAGAATCTTCAGATGTTGTCGAGTAGTCGTAAATATAAATAGGAAGGCGATTTCTTTAAACCCAATACCCCAAAAGGATGCTATTCACAGCGCCGGTTTACTGGGGCGCCATTTCTAGGACACGCGCGCGAGGGGCACACGCGCGGACCCTCGAAATTGCGCCCGGCGCCTGCAGCACAGGCAGATGTGCAGAGTCATTTTATTTCGATCTGAAGTATTCTTTTGTTGAGCAATGTATTCATACCATCTTAATGTCACGCGCGTAATACAAATTCCTAAGTAGCCGTGTAAATTGTAAGTAGTAGAAGCGTGACTTAATTTAAATAAAATTGTTTGATTGGCAACACTGTAGCATTGTTGTATTACTGGTAAGCGTATTTACATCGAGCTAGTCTTCATTCTTTCATAACTGCAGGCTTCTAGAAACTGAAATCTGAAGGCTGAAACTAACATTCGGATTGAACATCTTCAAACCCAGACAGGACATGTCGAAGCTTTGTGTTTCACAAACACCCCACAATCAAGATGGCCCTTGGTCTTGGCTCGTCTGCTTTTCAGCAATGATGTCTTGGATGGCCGCTGTGGGCTTTGTCTTCAGTTTTGGCATTTTCTTTCCAGTCTTCATGGAATTCTTCAATGAAGATCGAGAACGTACTGGTATGTGTGCATGTATATATGTACGTATTAATTGAACAAGTTCATGAGCTCAAACCGTGCTAAGCCCTTTGTGATCTTTATACTTCAGTCCAAGTCGTGCAGTGCATTTCTCGCGATCGTTTAATATGATCAGTTCTACGTAACCATTTTTTAGTATTAATTTGAAGCCAAAGACATATATGCATTGGTGAAAACCCAAAATGATGGTCCAAGTGCCATTGGCCACGGATAGTCAGGATCATAACCGATTTTTTTCAAGGTTTCCCTCATGTCTATCAAAAACCATCATTAACTGATTATGTTTGTTCTCCTTTCAATAATTCACTTGATGTCTTTCTCTTGGAGTTCCAAGACCATTTTGTGTATAAGAAAATGTTCTTAGTTTTGCTTTTACCAAAGTTGTGATCCTTAGACATAAAAATACCTATGAGCATAGACCCTTAGTATTACTGTTTTTTGGTCAGTATTTTACAATTAAAACGGACTTGTTTATTTTTTTATTTCAATATTGATTTTAGCCGCCCCTGATGGAAAGGACGCGAGTCATGTCAGTTTACGAAATTCTAAACTAATCGCGTAACTGTTGAGCAATACTTTATCGCTAACGACTGTTGCCCTTTTGGATCCCTTAATTTTTTGAAAAAGATATTTAAATAATACTAATAATTTTGTAAAATCATACATTGCCATTCTTTTTGGAGCGGAGGGAAACAAACACAAATCGAGGGTGCTTCGATTTGGCATCTTGATGGCATCAAGTCAGGTGTAACCAACGAGGAACGTTTAGGAAAATGCTCGGACTGGCATTGTCCTGTTTTTCCATATCATTTTAGTGCCTTTAAAGAAAAGTATGTGAATACTACAATCTTTGGATAATTCAAATGAAAAATTAAGACCACCCCTCCCCTTCATTACAGTAATGGAAAAAAAGGCACGTTTTGTTTTTCGTGCGAATTCATCATTGAATAGGGGGGAGGGAAGGTCTTGTTTCTTTTTTTATTCCGTCCGAGATTGTAGATCTTTTTCGTTCTTTTAGTTGAATATTTCAGCGGCAGAAAATTTTAAACGAAAGATCCGAATCTTTCTCCACGAAGACACCAGCGACCCAAAACGACATTTTTTTCGGCCCTTTGAAAATAGAAGGCGTTAACCGTTTTGAGAAAACTCCAGTTTTTAGTCTAATTTAATACGAATTTTTATTAAGATGACTATAAAGGCGTACCATACAGCTTTTCCACCGCGAAAACGATGTGTGCTCCTGATAAGTGGTAGAGAAATTATTGATTAATTCGATCTAACTTAATTTGCCATTTCACTGCCACAGTTAAGCCTTTTTGAATGATAAATTTCAAAAGAGCCGTTCTTTGGAATGGTGTGTATTTTAACTGTTTATATCTTACCGTGTTATGATAATTTTAATTTCTTTTCTTTTGTTTGGAACTTGGGTTATCTAAGAATCTAAGATGTGATTTATTTATAGAAGTATTCAGTAATCACATAATCTATCACGTACGCGTACTACAGTTAAATTAAGTGAGAGAACTATTACAATGGCGAGCGGCCTATATTCAGAATTGATTACAAAGCCCAAATTCTTTTCAATTGATGATAACTTTAAAAAGATTTTCTCTTTTACTTTCGTCCTTCAAGATAAAATTACTGTTATAATAATTTTCCTGAGGCAGTGGTTTTCTCTATTAATATCGTGATCCGTCCGGTTGGTTCACAGGTTCAAAGCAAATCCAGTTTGCCGGTTTGTTGATCAACCGATTAATCTCGACAATAGTTTTGCAGACTGCAAATCTTTTAGAGTTTTTCAAGCCTACTTTTAATTAAGCGATATCCGGTATATATCCCCCATGAAAGACAGCTTATTATCTGCGTTTATTGCGTCTTTTTAGAACTAATTTATTTTAGAACTGCTTTGTTAAATAACGTGATTAACACCACGAAAATTGTGAACTGGATTTAATTTATTTTGACAAATATGATAATAGTAGAAGCTTCCGTGTTTTGACCCACATGAGCTCAAAGTCCAACGAGACTGAGCCAGCGTCGATTTGGCATTACATCAACTCATGCACGACAAGACCGAGTGGAATAATTGTTTTTTTAATACTGAAAGATATCGGGCGTAAACGTACAACAAAGTTTATTTACTTACCAGAGATATATTTATTTTATGCACCTTTTATTTGGGTGATGTTTAAATTGTAACTAATGGTCTTTAATTGTTCAACTGAGAACCAATCAGATCCTACAAGCGCTCATATACATGGGATGGTTGTTTTTGTTATAGACCGGCTTTACAAGTATGTCATAGTAGCCTACATACATTTAAAAAAACTCAAAACTTTTGCTCGATCATAACTACATAACGATACCGTAGTAATAGTAATTGGACTGGGTGGAGTATACATTTCTAAGAGTTATCGATATGAAATGATCACACTTTCGGAGGTTTTCCACTAAAATTAATGGTGACATTACATGGAACTAACCAGTTACTGGGGTCCTCATGAGCAAGATTTGATTCTCACATTGAAGGGTCAGGACATCTATCCATATTACATTTAGTTCTTCAGACTTTTTATGTTTTTTTTATTTTTTGTAGCCTGGATCGGTTCTCTTTCCATCGCCCTCGTGTTTTTCACCGGCCCCGTTTCTGGAGTCCTTGTCAATAAGTTCGGTTGCCGGTTAACAAATCTTCTTGGGGCTCTGATCTGCGCTGCAAGCCTGGCCACCGCCTCACTGTCCGAAAGCCTCGTGACTCTGTACCTTTCATACAGCATTCTGTTTGGCATCGGAACCAGTTTCGTTTTCAACGCAGGCCTAGTAATCGTGAGTAACTACTTCAGTAAGCGACGATCTCTGGCGCTCGGTTTTGTGTCCGCTGGTCAAGGTCTTGGAGTACTGGCTCAAGGACCAATATTACAAGCGCTAACAGACAATTATGGCTGGAAAACGACCTATAGGATCATGGCTGGGGTGGTATTTGGTATATGCTTACTTGGAATCACTTATGATCCTAATGTGAAGTCTGAAGAAGGCAAAAGCAATCTGGAAAACCCCGAACAGTTGTCCTCATCTGTTGACGACATCCAACCGCGTACAAGGAGACTGGAAAGAAAACGAATATTTCTGGATGTGTCAGTCTGGAAGGTCCCTGCATTTGTGGCGTTAACTCTGTCTTCTTCTGTTGCACAGTTTGGACATTTTGTACCGCAAATTCACCTGGTAGGTTGACATCACTATGATCACAGCAATTTCGCTATTGCTTTGGTATGCATTGCTACGCTTTGTGATTGGCT
>JAJGOT010000135.1:1262500-1312500 GCA_022457155.1 Cladopsammia gracilis
ACTCACGTGAAAGCACAACATTCACTGCCGTGGTGAGGAAAATAGACGCAGCAACAAAGTGGACGTACTCACTTCCACTACTTCCTGTCAACTGACCAATGAAGTCGTTGCCTGTGGCTTATAGACGGTAACATGAACAATCAATCATTTTTTTTATCACTGCGGCATTTCAAGTGCATTTTAAAGCATCTGAGGCTTTATAGCTAATCTTGATTCTCAAAATTTCAGTTAGCTTACAACGACAAGAAACTGCTTACTGAAAGCGGAAAACTAACGTCATAGATTGAACATCTTAAGCCCAGAAGACATGTCAAAGCTTTGTGTATCGAAAACACCCCACAAACAAGATGGCCCCTGGTCTTGGCTTGTTTGTATTTCAGCAATGATGTCTTGGATGGCCGCTATGGGCTTTGTGTTCAGTTTTGGCATTTTCTTTCCAGTCTTCATGGAATTCTTTAATGAAGATCGAGAACGCACTGGTATGTATGCAAGACCGTGAGTTATCCCTTTTATTTGCATGCAGAGTTAAACCTAATTGTGGTTGGTCGCACGTAGTCGAATAAATCCAGACCTACACAGTTTGTCCATGCAAATGAAACCTCTTTAGCGGTACTTTTGGTATAATTGTTAAACAATAGAAATGCAATCAAAAGAAAAGTGTCATACGTACGTAAATTTATTCTATACTTAAGGGAATTTCATTTTGGTGTTGGAAATAAGATATAAAAATATATAATCGTGAGATATTGCAAACGATTGTTTGTTCACTCATATACGTAGCTTTGTAGATGTTTTACGATAGTGATCAATTGCTATTTTCTCCTGGTATGAATTCAGTAAGGAGCAAAGTCCAGGATGTTACTATCGATCGATTTAATCCATAGAAACCAATCATGTTTTAATGGGTTTTCTCATTATAACAAAGGATGTTTACGTTAAACCGATTCAAGGTCATTTTGGCAATTGACCCCAACTGACTTTTCATTGCTAACTTCCTGGAAAATACCTAGTTTTGTGTTTTATCCCTTCCTAGTGAAACAAACCTTCGTGTTTCCTACCGAATTCATACCATTTAGAAATTACGTGCACACGGTTCCTTTTCGAATGCTAATCGAAGAACCCAATTAGCAGTCGTTCTTTCATATGGAGATTATCAGCTGTTAGCCAACTTAGATATCTCTTTTGTTTCCCCAGAGAAACATCGTTTTGTATTTTAATTAGGAAGTCGTGTACACGTAATGATTTTGGTTAAAACACTCCCGTCGTAATTTATTGAAAAAGGCTGGACTTAAACTGGCCAATCACCTACGATGAAGAAGCTTAACACCTTGTACTTTTAGTGTTCTGTAAGAATCTTTCAACCGGTATAATTACTTATGTTCCTGTTGAAAACGCTTAGTTTCTGTCGATCAATATATAATTTGTAATTTTTATATTCTCTGATTGCTTTATTTTGGCCAGGCGTTTCCAGGATGACCAAGAAAATTACGAAAGAAAAGTGTTTCGCTTTGTCAGTTTTACTCGAAGGAAAATATGATAATTATTAATTAGGACCAATCGCGTGAAGGCTTACGTCGGCCTACATTTCTTATGAGTAGAACTTGACAGTAAAATGACAGGTCATCCGAAGCCGATACTTAAAGCAGTAACAGAACATTAAAAAAGAGAAGAGTTGAGTTGCCGATGAGTCGAGCAGAGTTGCCAATAAGTTGAGCAGTTGAGCAGTTGAGTAGAGCCAGAGTTGAGTAGAAGTCTTCAGCGGTCAATTGTAAAAGACTTCTTCAAAGGTGATTATTAAAGGAGATGAACAAGCAGTGAAGTGTCTTCTCGTCCTCACTCAACGATTGTGAGTGGACCCCCGCTAATCCCCCTCTAAAGGGTTATCTACAAGGCTACGTATATGAGTGAACAAACAATCGTTTGCAATATCTCACGATTATATATTTTTATATCTTATTTCCAACACCAAAATGAAATTCCCTTTAAGTATAGAATAAATGTACGTACGTATGACACTTTTCTTTTGATTGCATTTCTATTGTTTAACATAATAAATGTTTGTTGCCCTTACTTCAAAGTTATCTTAAAATGATTTGTCAAGATCAATCCTCATATCTTTGGAGCGAAAATTTTTATGGAAACAATTTGTAAGACACTGGGTCTAATTGTGGAATAATACCATATTAGCTTGGAGAGGAAATCTTTAACTTTTGATAGAATCAAAATCCCTCGAATTTTTTTAATTGGCTATTAAAATTATATGGATTCCTTTTAATAAAGTCCATCGTGGAATTCCAAAAGGAAGAATTAAAAAAGGAAGTACCAAAGGTTTATGCATGATCATTTGAAACATTAAAAAGGAAGATTAAAAATAGTTAAAGATAATAAATATGACGAAAATAACTTATTTTTTTAATAAGTTTTTTTTAGTTATAATATGAAGGTATAGTCACATGTCTAAAATAGTTAAATCGTGGTATTTTAAAGTCTTAGCAAACTTAAAACATGCAAACACTCTACTTTTAAAAACTGAAATGTTGTCTCTGCCTCTCGCATTGAAATGTGTTAATATAAATATTATATTGTATGTCGCCATACACACTCTAGATCCCAGTTTCGATTCATGTGTTGTCTTCGTAGATTCCTTTTTTGACGTGCTTTTGTGTCGTGTTAAAACATCTCAAAGTTTCTTTGAAATCGTGTTCAGAGATGTTGCGGTTATAAAAACCTGTGTAATTATAATGCATCCCAAAATAATTTACTTAGTGCATCCGGATACTAACAAAAAAGAACGATCAACCGAGAATCCAAGCTTTCTTCGTCTGTGTACATGTGAGTGGCAGACGCTGTTCATGTCTGAAAGATCTCGGGGACAACTTCCTAAACTTAGATAGTTTCATATTCTAAGTAAATTGATTATTGTCTAATCATTGCGAGACGTTTTTAAGATCATAGTTTAATTAGCATTTGAGTTCCTTAGAGTCCTGTAAGCTTTCTTCATCTGTGTAAACGTGATGCTGTTCTGCCTGAAAGCTTTTCACGACTTCCTAATTAGGAACATCGTCACCAAAATTAACTTAGACCCATTATTTTCATACTCAAAGTAGGGTTATTATTAGCTATTATTGTCTAACTATTGAGAGACGTTTTTAAGATCATAGTTTTATTTGCATTTGAGGTCCGTAGCACCCTGGATCCAGAGGTCCGTTCTCTGAATATCATGAGTGAAATTAACCGCATAAACGGTTAGAAGAAGCTCGCGAGACGGACCTCTGGTCACTCGAACATACAACCTCATTTCCATGCGAGGATCTAGTTCAGAATCTGAACTAGGTCGCTGATTGGTTACTCCTACTTGTTCTACCGGGAGTTAACGATGCAACAGCAACTTCGATTGGCTGGACCAAAACAATTCGCAACGGGCGCGTGAAAAACCGGTTTCCCAAAGTGAAGCCACACAAACAACAATGGCGGACGTAGATAGAGATCGCGGCTTTTTGCGAACTTTAAGAAACGCTGTGGATTACTCTTTAGTATCCAAATTTTCAAAATATCAGAGAACTAAAGCCAGTTTAGAAAGAAGCGCTGTTGAAATTTATTCAGCGCAAGGATGTCTTGAAAAGAGGTGTTGACAGGCCAGACACGACTTATTAATTCGTGTTATCGTGGAGTGTGACCTTTAGAGTTTTGTTTGAACGAGGAAAATTTTTATTTCTATTTAATTTTTATCTCTAGCACGGAGGCGTTCTTTGGAGTTGCAGGTATTCTCGCTGAACGATTTCGCTGACCACTGGTAGGTGACAGGAAGAGAAATAGGTGTACTGGATTAATTGCGTGCGGATATCAAGGATTCTTTGTTTGTTAAATATCTCGCCTTTGAAAACGGTTGTATCCAGAAAGTTTACTTCTTTGTCTGAGATTAATGTTTGTTTGCAAGGACAATAAAATCTTCTATCTCTACAGTGAAAAAATGTCATCGATGTATCTTTTCCACTGGAGTGGATTTGATTTAATATTTCTGTCTCGACCGCGTTTTAAACATGTCAGCTGTTAGATTTAATGTAAACAAACAGACACGCGTTGGTCCCCAAGGTTTAAAACCGGTTTGGTGAGATATCCGATCCACAAATCGCATGGAAATGAGGTTGTGTACTCGAGTGCCCAGAGGTTTTTATTTTTTCTCGGCGCGTTGCGCCTCGTTGTCGCGGCTTCGCCGCTCAAACTCGCAGTTTGCACTAAAAAATAAAAACCTCTGGCACCCAGGGTAGGTCCGTAGCGGAACTCCAAGAGTAATATAGTAAATTGTTTTCATCCACATGGATGGTCACATCGATCACTGCATGATCATGATTATTCACACTCAAAGTCAGGATTTGTAGGACTACTAACTATAAAACTTGACACCATTGCACTTACTTTCTTTTAGAAATTTTGATCTTGTAAGCTTTATTGCACCAATATTTGCCGAGTCGCGGACCTGCGAGGAAAATACAGTCTGTATCCACTGGGCACCAACGCTGGGGTAAATAGAGATGTTTTAGTATATACTAAAACAGTGAGATAATATAGCCCGAAAATGATGATTTTCAACTCATTTATTCCTAACAACGATTACAATTTTCGCGTGCGAATTGCGTCCAGAATCACTGAATCACCTCTTCGATTGCCATGTTGGCAGCATGGTTGTCCTGATATTGTAGTGGTTATCACACCTACAACCAAAGACAAAAGTGTTGGGAAGGTTCCTTGTTTTCCTCCCCTCTCCCCCCTCATCCCCCCTCTTCCAAAGTTGCTGTTAACGCAAATACTTACCTTACACTGTCTTTTGTATAGACGTCTTCAACATTGGATTTGGGGGAGAGGGGGGCTATAAAAAGCGTTGCGCGAGGCTTTAATTGAGCTGAAACCCAAAGGTAGTGTCATTTTTTTTAGCGTTTTACAAGCCTTCCCAACTAATTTTGTCTTAGGTTGTGTTGAAGTTTACTTGGGTGTGGTCTACACATAACGTCATTTTCTACAACAATTCAAGGCGTCAAATACATTATCATAGTATGAAATGTTTTCTGATTGTATCTAGCATGAATATCGAAGTATTAGCAGTTGCTTTGGTCAATGACAGCACAGGATAATTAAAATATTCAGACCTACAAAGAACGTTGATATTCGAGTTAATCCTGAACACAGAGATGTTAAATGTAAGATGGAAATTTCTTCATTTCTGGGGGCAAAATTCCTCCAGCAGAACAATTGCACTTGGTACCCTGTGGACACTGGTTGGACAATGTAAGCTAAAGAGTAATTATCAGTCAGCGGTTTTCACCATTAATTGTACGAGTACATCATTACTCCACGAACGTGCAACATTACTCCATTCATATATGGCGAATTGCACCTGTTGAAAAAAATGTAAATGAAATCAAAATGGCCAATGTTAATGTCCTTGTTATAAAGGCTTGTTGGAATGAATAATCCAGTTATTTCGGTTTCATTCCAGTAGAAATCGAACAATACTCCACGACAAGTACGAAATAAAAAGATATAATTAGATTTATGTTTTAAGAACTGTTTTCAAATGGAGTATTGTTCAAAATAAGGAAAATCATTTACTTTAGAGATTTATAACAGGGTCCTCTGCTCAGCTTTTAAGTTCTTAACCACAATCCACTGTAATCGAAATGAAAGACCTTTGAAATGCTATTTTTTGAGTGCTTTTAGGTGTGGAGTATTGTGGAGTAATGTTAGCAGAAGTACTCATGCGAAACAGAAAGGTCACGCAAATTTGACAGGTCGTTAACACAGAGATAATAAATATACCAATAATCGTTTTTATTCGCTTTTGAAGTTTTTTGGGGTTTGCTTGTGTTGTTAGTACATCATCCAAAGTTCAATCAAGTTACTCCTAAACGACATTTTCTCGTTTCGGATCCACGTGCATTGTCCGTCTACGTGATGTTTTTCGTGGACCTGCAGTTTGAAGCGTCATTCCAGAAAACTATTGTTGAACTCAGTAATAACACGTATAACTTTAACTTATAACGTGACATTGCTAAAACACTTTCCTATGTAATAATATTTGGCCTTTTAGAGTGCAATGTATTTCGAGGTTTTCACAGACTTTATGTCACGCAACCGTTACCGTTTGATCATTATTATACATTTGTAACAATCCGTCAATTTGAACGTTTTGACCTCTGACATTGACACAAGAAAGACTAATTAATTATCATTTAGCGGACGAAATCTTAGCCGTATATCGTTAATAGTTTTTATTTTATGAGTAGTTAAAAGTTCTTTTCAGTTTTCATACTGTAGCTAATATGTAGCACTAGGACGTGGGTTCAAATCCCACTCAGGCCAAACTTTCCTTCAAACATTTATTCAGTATATATATATATATATATATATATATATATATATATATATATATATATATATATATATATATATATATATATATACACTCGTTTTATATATATATACACTCGTTTTCAAAAAGGTTGACGTTTCAGAAATATATATTTATTATAGATACCTTTTGTATTCCCATCAAAAACGTCACCTATTAGATGGGAATACAAAAGGTATATATAATACATATATATTTCTGAAACGTCAACCTTTTTGAAAACGAGTATATATATATATATATACGAGTACAAACATAGGGGTTTTTAGTATGTAAGGGATTAAACACCGAGAACGGAGGTATAATCTATATTTAGAAAATGGTCACACCCACTCAGCCAATCAGTGCCCAGTATTTGTGTGCTCTATATCCCATAAACTGTCTTAAATTATGTAAAGAGGCGGGGGCTTTGAAGCCCAGGGAAATTGTGGGGTAAAATAACTACTCATTAGTAAGCTCTATATAGAACATACTAATGAATTCTTTTGTTTTCCTTTGTCTAAAAGCCTCATTAGTATGCTCTATATAGAGCACACTAATGAGAAAATAGAGCATACTAAAGAGTATATAGAGCATACTAATGAATTACAAGCTGCTAATTCAAAAACAACTAGCAGTTTACGTTATAAAGATGACAATTTTATTTGAAGTTTTCGCTTTACTTAACTTAAGCAAGAGATTAATCACCAAATAACAAAACCAAATTCGACTTAACAATTTTTAGGAAAAATTAAACGAAAGACTGGTCTCACCGTGCTTTGGAATTCTGTCTCTTTCTCTTTGCTCAATTTCGTTCAAACGTGCAGTTTTTATCGAACTTGGATATGTCTACGCTCTCAAAAGCAAGTAACTCTTGAGTGGCAAGGACGGCTTCAAGTTCCTCGAGCTCTTTATAGAGGTTTTGCACGGCAGCCATGTTGCATGGCAGGAACAATGAAAATGTTTTGCATTAGAAAGAACATTCTTTCCCATAGGGAAAAGAATCTATTGTTCCTGCCATGCAACATGGCTGCCGTGCAAAATCTCTATACTGCCTCATAGCCGGAGCAAATGAGCCATCAAAACAACAAAGAATAAACAAAGCTCCAAAGAAAGAAAAGCATTGTTATTCGTAAAATTATATACCAACATTACGGCGACGTCCAAAACAAAATAACAACGTGATTCCCAAGTGTGAATGACACAATTAAAATTAAAATATTTGTCGATCATCTGCAGGGGCAAATGAAAATTGCCACATACAGTTGCCACATAAAAATTGCTCGTGTAGACGGGGCTTTAATCAGCCTTGATGGCGTCGTTAGCGCCAGTGTGCCAAATTCAAAATAATTTTAGCTCTATAATGACGCCAGTTAAAGGTTAATTTTAAAACACGCACATAAAATAATAAATAAATCGGTCGCCATTAAGAAAAAGGTCTATAATACTGCTTTTCGATGTTAGCGTAATTAGTCTGCAAATAAAATTTCAAAACCTGAAACACAGTGAACCCCATTTTCAATCATCTCCCAGTCTTCCAACTATAAAAGGTGAAATGCATGGACGATCTTTCAATGTTGATGTACATCGATCGCTAAAAATAAGCTGAATAGTCATTTTTAAAAAGGCGTGGAGTTCAGAATTGTGCAAATTACGTTGGGTAATCAGCACCTGCACAAGCCACTCACGTGAAAGCACAACATTCACTGCCGTGGTGAGGAAAATAGACGCAGCAACAAAGTGGACGTCCTCACTTCCGCTACTTCCTGTCAACTGACCAATGAAGTCGTTTCCTGTGGCTTATAGACGGTAACACGAACAATCAATCATTTTTTTTATCACTGCGGCATTTCAAGTGCATTTTAAAGCATCTGAGGCATTATAGCTAGTCTTGATTATCAAAATTTCAGTTAGCTTACAGCGACTAGAAACTGCTTACTGAAAGCGGAAAACTAACGTCATAGATTGAACATCTCAAGCCCAGAAGACATGTCAAAGCTTTGTGCATCGAAAACACCCCACAAACAAGATGGCCCCTGGTCTTGGCTTGTTTGTATTTCAGCAATGATGTCTTGGATGGCCGCTATGGGCTTTGTGTTCAGTTTTGGCATTTTCTTTCCAGTCTTCATGGAATTCTTTAATGAAGATCGAGAACGCACTGGTATGTATGCAAGACCGTGAGTTATCCCTTTTATTTGCATGCAGAGTTAAACTTAATTGTGGTTGGCCGCACATCGTCGAATAAATCCAGACCTACACAGTTTGTCCATGCAAATGAAACCTCTTTAGCGGTACTTTTGGTATAATAAATGTTTGTTGCCCTTACTTCAAAGTTATCTTAAAATGATTTGTCAAGATCAATCCTCATATCTTTTGGAGCGAAAATGTTTATGGACACATTTTGTAAGACACTGGGTCTAATTGTGGAATAATACCATATTAGCTTGGAGAGGAAATCTTTAACTTTTGATAGAATCAAAATCCCTCGAATTTTTTTTAATTGGCTATTAAAATTATATGGATTCCTTTTAATAAAGTCCATCGTGGAATTCCAAAAGGAAGAATTAAAAAAGGAAGTACCAAAGGCTTATGCATGATCATTTGAAACATTAAAAAGGAAGATAAAAAATAGTTAAAGATAATAAATATGACGAAAATAACTTATTTTTTTAATAAGTTTTTTTTAGTTATAATATGAAGGTATAGTCACATGTCTAAAATAGTTAAATCGTGGTATTTTAAAGTCTTAGCAAACTTAAAACATGCAAACACTCTACTTTTAAAAACTGAAATGTTGTCTCTGCCTCTCGCATTGAAATGTGTTAATATAAATATTATATTGTATGTCGCCATACACACTCTAGATCCCAGCTTCGATTCATGTGTTGTCTTCGTAGATTCCTTTTTTGACGTGCTTTTGTGTCGTGTTAAAACATCTCAAAGTTTCTTTGAAATCGTGTTCAGAGATGTTGCGGTTATAAAAACCTGTGTAATTATAATGCATCCGAAATAATTTACTTAGTGCATCCGGATACTAACAAAAAAGAACGATCAACCGAGAATCCAAGCTTTCTTCGTCTGTGTACATGTGAGTGGCAGACGCTGTTCATGTCTGAAAGATCTCGGGGACAACTTCCTAAACTTAGATAGTTTCATATTCTAAGTAAATTGACTATTGTCTAATCATTGCGAGACGTTTTTAAGATCATAGTTTAATTAGCATTTGAGTTCCTTAGAGTCCTGTAAGCTTTCTTCATCTGTGTAAACGTGATGCTGTTCTGCCTGAAAGCTTTTCACGACTTCCTAATTAGGAACATCGTCACCAAATTTAACTTAGACCCATTGTTTTCATACTCAAAGTAGGGTTATTATTAGCTATTATTGTCTAACTATTGAGAGACGTTTTTAAGATCATAGTTTTATTTGCATTTGAGGTCCGTAGCGGAACTCCAAGAGTAATATAGTTAATTGTTTTCATCCACGTGGATGGTCACATCGATCACTGCATGATCATGATTATTCACACTCAAATCAACGGACAGAAGTCAGGATTTGTAGGACTACTAACTATAAAACTTGACACCATTGCACTTACTTTCTTTTAGAAATTTTGATCTTGTAAGCTTTATTGCACCAATATTTGCCGAGTCGCGGACCTGCGAGGAAAATACAGTCTGTATCCACTGGCCACCAACGCTGGGGTAAATAGAGATGTTTTAGTATATACTAAAACATTGAGATAATATAGCACGAAAATGATTATTTTCAACTAATTTATTCCTAACAACGATTACAATTTTCGCGTGCGAATTGCGTCCAGAATCACTGAATCACCTCTTCGATTGCCATGTTGGCAGCATGGTTGTCCTGATATTGTAGTGGTTATCACACCTAGCTAATATGTAGCACTAGGACGTGGGTTCAAATCCCACTCAGGCCAAACTTTCCTTCAAACATTTATTCAGTATATATATATATATATATATATATATATATATATATATATATATATATATATATATATATATATATATATATATATACGAGTACAAACACTGGCGGTTTTAGTATGTAAGGGATTAAACACTGAGAACGGAGGTATAATCCATATTTAGAAAATGGTCACACCCACTCAGCCAATCAGTGCCCAGTATTTTTGTGCTCTATATTCCATAAACTGTCTTAAATTATGTAAAGAGGCGGGGGCTTTGAAGCCCAGGGAAATTGTGGGTAAAATAACTACTCATTAGTAAGCTCTATATAGAACATACTAATGAATTCTTTTGTTTTCCTTTGTCTAAAAGCCTCATTAGTATGCTCTATATAGAGCATACTAATGAGAAAATAGAGCATACTAAAGAGTATATAGAGCATACTAATGAATTACAAGCTGCTAATTCAAAAACAACTTGCAGTTTACGTTATAAAGATGACAATTTTATTTGAAGTTTTCGCTTTACTTAACTTAAGCAAGAGATTAATCACCAAATAACAAAACCAAATTCGACTTAACAATTTTTAAGAAAAATTAAACGAAAGACTGGTCTCACCGTGCTTTGGAATTCTGTCTCTTTCTCTTTGCTCAATTTCGTTCAAACGTGCAGTTTTTATCGAATTCATCCCAAAGCACTCGCATATGTCTACGCTCTCAAAAGCAAGTAACTCTTGAGTGGCAAGGACGGCTTCAAGTTCCTCGAGCTCTTTATACTGCCTCATAGCCGGAGCAAATGAGCCATCAAAACAACAAAGAATAAACAAAGCTCCAAAGAAAGAAAAGCATTGTTATTCGTAAAATTATATACCAACATTACGGCGACGTCCAAAACAAAATAACAACGTGATTCCCAAGTGTGAATGACACAATTAAAATACGCTCATAAATACAATCTGCATAAAATATGGTTTCTTCGCGGATATGACCATTTTCTAAGACGGTTAGACAATGAACGCTCGTGTCCTATGGGATATAGCGCTTCTCGCATTAGATAGAAGTGCCACTCGGGCTACGCCCTCGTGGCCTTCTATCTATGCTCGAGGCACTATATCCCATAGAACACTCGCGTTCATTGTCTAACCCTAACACATGATATTATTCATGAGGTATCTTTCATATCAATCCCTCCTCCAAGAGAACAAAAGCTGGCCAATTAGTCAATAGGCCATTTGCACGATGACGTCATTTGACTACTACTACAAGAATCCTTCAGTTTTTTGTTTTGTAGTGCAAATTAGGGCTATAGAGCGTTTTCACCTGACGTCACGGCGGCCATATTGGTGTTCCAAAACAATTCTCCGGGAATTGATCTCTATTTTTATGCAAACATTTTCTTTTGTTCCAGTAAACCAATATGGCCGCTGGAACGCTCTATTGTTATTTAAACCGCACTGGGATTACAAAATTTAAATAAGAAAGGAAAAACGAAATGAATTCTAGTAGTAGTAGTCAAATGACGTCATCGTGCAAATGGCCTATTCACATCTGCGTCAGATCGAACCGCCAACAATGAAAGAGATTTGATGTGCGAAATTTCCCAAGACCACGAGAAACTGCCGTTTACGTGATACCTTGGGGCTAGCCGTCTAAGAACAATGCTACATTCGTAATAATGCTTTACCCAACGGGTTTGAATAACAGTTCACTCTGCATGTTTAAAATATTCATTTGCACGTGTTGGTTGCAATGATGGAAGACTGAAGGTAAAAAAACGTGGTATTTGCAAGTCTTGCGGTGATGAGAGCTGCGTAATGATAAGGAAACATAGAATGCACGATCACTGCAACAAACCGTTGAAATCAGTATTAATACTTGAAGTGAAATAAAAGAAACGGCAAACTGATCCTTACGGCAGAAAAACAGGAGAAGCAAATAAAATAAAAGTGGAATATATTAGTACCCAATATTTCGCTTTGCAAAACATAGCTTCTTCAGGGGCTAGCACTATAAATGATTTAACAACTGTAAAAACGTTATACAAGTAGTTTTTTAAAAATTACAATGAATTACAAAAATAATGAATATATGATTGGTAAACGGTTTGACGGATGATAAACTAAACTGACTAGTAATTAGAAAGTTAATGAAGTTCGTCGCGTCTTTTGATTCCAAGTGGGTCTCACGTCTTTGCTTTGTCTATAAGATATGCTTCACGCGCTTTTCGTACAGTCTCCGCTATTACGTATCAATTCCAGCGGTATCAGTTGCATATCCTTAGTATAGTGTCTCGGTAGATTAAAGTGATCTGATATAGGAGTAGGGCAGCTGAGGTGGACAGTCAACAGAGCGACGATGTTCACCAAAGCTTAATGATAATTGATACCAAAATAATTTACTTGGAACTCCATCGCAGAGACTATTAAGCGGTCATCTGTAAATGACGAGTGACGCTGTCCATCTTTGAAAGCTTTGGACGACTTCCAAAATTTAGCTATTTCTTATAATTAAAGTACGATGATTATTGTCTAACATTAAGAGAACTTTACTAGAAAATTGCCAACATCCAGATGCGATGTATGGCTGGTCACATAAAAAATTAACACTCAAAGAGCTGCCAGAAAATAAGATTTGTAGAACTTACTAACTGTGAAACTTTCACCATGCCACTTATGTGATAAATTCAAGTTTGTTCTGTAAGATTTATTGCACCACTCTTGACAATTTATTACATGCCCAGTGCTTCTACCCGCTGTCAAACCAATGTGATGTCACAGGAAATAAGTCATTTAAAAGCAAAACACAATGACTTTTTAACAACGGAACCGTCGCTTAATGATAGGGGTGAATAGGGGTATGCAAATCCGCCGATCTCTTACAGTCTGAAAGCCGAGTCCGTCGATCCGCTCAATTCCGAATCTGCGGCAAATTACATGTATTTGCCAACTTTTAAGATGTGATAAGAATGCTTGCAGATACTAAGAACGATTTTTGATGCATGGTGCCTTTGGCGTCATTCGTTTCTTTAATTAACTCGTTGTATCATGTTGTATGGAGACCACATGAATGCATTTCGCAAGACTATAAAAGTACCCTCAGGCTTCACGTTCCCGTATGATCATTATTGCCGTATTTAGATCACAGGTAAGAGCATAAGAAGAAGATTCACGCCTGAAAGATTAAAACGCTTGTTAAATCTTATTTTTGGCGACGAAGACAATGCAAGTTGTCGAAAGAAAAAGAACACACAAACAAACAAATTACAATCTCATTAGTTCGAATACCACTACATCGCATTTAAAGACACGGAATTCATGTTACGATTATCTTCCTTACTTCCTTCTCTGTCGCAGTCTTACTACTTTTAATCACTAAACTCTAACCGTAAGTCATTCTGGTACAATTAACCGGCAAAGTCACGCAGCATCGCGACTACGGTTTGTTTTCAAACGTGGAGATGTTGAAATGTTTTCATGTTAAGAACTGTGGATATTTTTTTTCATACCCTGGTCAAAAATATAAACAATTAACCTTCTAATTATCTATGCTTATTACCTTGGAGTTATAAGTACATGAGCAATTGGCACGATATCGTGACTACTAATTGATTTATTGCGCGCTACAAAACTAAGAGGTTTAAAATTTCTGAAACTGCGAACAGTATCTCATTTATCTTCAATGACCTGCTCGGCAATAATGCGAGAACTAAGAGCACATTCAGCAGCCCAAGAGCATAAGTAAACGTCCAGCTCGCGCATCTTTCATCGCATGCTCATCGTCCACTACTGCACTATCACTGCAGTGCTCGTTATTTTCTCAGAAGAGGTTCCAGTGTAGCTCAGCGTTTCTCTCCTCGCCGAAAACTCCCTTTGAGCTTCCGCGAAGCCTCTGCACGTGCAACCCTTAGCCCCATTAATGCCCCATTAATTGAGGCTTAAATAAGCACTTTTGCAGCGCACCAGCCGTTAGCGCAGCGCGAACAACGAGCGATCGAAGAGCACTTTGTGTTGCTGTCTTGAAAGGCACCTGTTCTTGCGCAGTCTTATCTTCAAATATTGCAGCCTGCTTTGCAGGTTCATTGTCGGTAGCAGGGGCGGATCCAGGGGGGGGGGGAGAAATGGGTGAATTTTCACCCCCCTTTTCTGAGACCCTTTCTTTCTTTTTTCTAAAGTATTTCTCAAATAAATAATATTTCATTTCTCTGATATCTTTTTTGATTAAAATTTCACCCCCCATTTCAAAATCCTGGATCCGCCCCTGGTACGCGAATGCAAAGAATAAGCAAAAAGCCAGCGTGAATAGTCGAGCGGCAGGGCTCATCACGCGCGCGCAAAGGATCAAAACTTGTAGCGTTTGTAACTTGATGACAACTTTAAAACGGTTTTCTATTTTCTTTCGTCCTACTATAATATTCAAGATAAAATTACTGTTATAATAACTTTCTTGAGGCAGAGGTTTTCTCTATTAAAAGGGGAATCTTTGTTTACCATATTTGCCTCATTAACATATCCGCCTCGTTCTCTAACCTACCTACAGAAAAATCAACTCTGAAAATTGAAAGGACATAGAACAATTAACTTTCTCTGAAAAGTTGAGCTCGATATACTAGATACACTTCATGCAATGCTGTATTAAAAACTCAAAATTTTACAAAGAATGTATGGCTCGTTAGCAGTTTTGCCACCCAACAATTTTGCAGTTTTTGATAGCAGATATTTCCTTAACCCTATTCGGACTGAGCTTTTTTAGGCAATCTGTGACTGGGGGGGGGGGGGGGGGCTCCTCGGACCCCCCTTCATATCTCTGGAACCAGTAAGGCTAGGACCATGAAATTTTCACACAATGGTCACCTCTATACAAGGAAACCGCACACCCAGTTTTGACCTGCCACACCCAATTATGACGTCACAATGACGTCATTTTTGTTTTTCCGACGTTTCTTTGATATTTTTCCATCCAGATACTTAAAATATCAAATATAACTGTAAAATCATCTCTTTAATATTAAAACATAATAAATACAAACAAGGACACACTTGTAAAGCGAGAAAAAGCAAAAAAAGGCGATAAAACTATAATTTTGAAATTATTGTCCGCCATCTTGGATCCGCCATCTTGGATCCGCCATCTTGGATCCGCCATCTTGGATTTCCTTTTTTTTTTGTTTAAATTAAAATTTAAAAAATATCTAAAAGAGAAAAGGATTAGAATGTATAAAACACGTATCAAACAAATGTCTATTATCCAAACAATGAACTTAGAAGCGTTATTTAATAAATAGTACAAAATTTTTGTCTATAAGTAAAAGAGAGCAAAAATTTACCTACCCCTCCCCCCCAAATATTTGATGTTAAAAATTTTTGATGTCTTTCAAGAACTAGTCCCAAGAAAAAACTATCCTAAGAAGAAAATGCACTATAAGTCAAAGAACAAGATCTTAAAATAAAAAATTCACCATATTTTAATATTTTGAAAACCTATGTGTCAAAAACCGGTTGCCATGGCAACATGGTTAATCACACTGACATGTTATGGATACCAAAATGTCCCTAGGTAAATTCTAGGAAAAGTCAGAAAATTTCAGCCTCATAGCTATTTCGGTGTAAGAGTTATTGCAATTTTACTGGAGGGGGGGTGGGGGGTTCGAAAAGCCCCCCCAGTCTGAATAGGGTTAAATATTGCATGAAAAAAGCTGAAAATTGCATAGATTACTAAGTTTAACAAGTTCTCTCAACTTATGAAGTTAATTCGTATTTAGCATGATGTCTTCTCTATGCAGATACGTATGCTAATGAAGCAAAATGTAAACAATGACGTCAGCAAAGATTCCCCTATATCGTGATCCGTCCGGTTGGTTCACAGGTTCAAAGCATTAATCCAGTTTGCCAGTTTGTTGATCTACCGATTAATCTCGACAATAGTTTTGCAGACTGCAAATCTTTTAGAGTTTTTCAAGCCTACTTTTAATTAAGCGATATCCGGTATGTATATATCCCCGGGGAAAGACAGATTATCATCTGCGTTTATTACTTCTTTTTAGAACTGATTTATTTTAGAACTGCTTTGTTAAATAACGTGATCAATTCCACGAAGATGGTGAGCTGGGTTTAATTTATTTTGACAAATATGATAACAGTAGGTTACGTGTCAGGACCCACATGAGCTCAAAGTCCAACGAGACAACCAGCGTCGATTTGGCATTACATCAACTCATGCACGACAAGATTGAGTAGAATAATAATTAATGTTCTATAATAGAGTCCTAAAGTGATGACGTCACAAAAACTAAATTTGTGAAATTATGGGAATTGATTAGATGTTCGGAAAGAGCATGACGAAAATGTCCGCTTCCACGAAACGTTAGGAACTGAGGCAAAATTAGAAGCGTTTGTGTGGAGTCAACAGAACATAAAAGTGCCAATATCTCACCCCCAAATTGCAATAAGATGCTGATTTTTGGCAAATGGGCAATTTTTAGTCATGCTCTTTCAGAATATCTCATCAAATCTCATAATTTCATAAATTTCAGTATTGTGACATCACACTTTAGGAGCCGTATGACAAAGTTTATTTACTTAGCAAGAAACTTTATGTCAGAAAATATTTATTTCATGCACCATTTATTTGGGTGACATTTCAATTGTGTGGTATGAGATAATAGTCTATAATTGGTCAACTATTATATAAAAAGAACCAATCAGAGCCTGCAAGCGCTCATTAGATACAAGGGATGGGCGTTTTTGTTAAATACACGGGATGTATAAATAACTATTGCTCGCTCATAACTACATAACAAAACAATTAGTAATAGTAATTGGACTTAGTGGAGTATACAATTCAGAGTTTTATTGATTTACAAGCACGATTAGTAATAGTAATTGGACTGAGTGGAGTACAATTCAGGGAGTAATCGGGCGAATTAATTTCAAATCGGCCGAGCGCGAAGCGCGAGGACGATTTGAAATTACGAGCAGGATTACCCCTGTATTGCACGACACGAAGTTCAATTACTAATTAATCGCATCAATAACCAAATTCGAGATTAAGAATCTATGTCGACTCTTTTGTACTAAAAACGTCTTGGACATTTATGCTCCATGTCATTGCATAAACCTGAGATTCATTTACAACACAATGCCGTGGCTACGCGAAGTTTGCTGGGAAGAACTGACAAAACATAATGTGCCATTTTTTGGCCACAGAAGTGGCCGTTTATTTTTATAACAATTAACTTTTTACTCCGAAAAACATTAAACAATCAAAATAATTCCCAGCAAAGGTGGGGGAGTACCCGCCATAAACAAATATTTGAAAACCCCACTGTCTATACCGAGGGTGGGTGGGTGGGAAATTGCGAACTGTGTGGAGAGCTCGAGTTTTTGGAAAAGAGGACAGTAACCTGGCCTCATCTGCTTAAATATTGGATTCTCTAAGACCCGGATGACTCCCCAACCATATGCTGGGAGACTTGCACTAACACGCAACATAAAATCATTTATTCCCCCGGTGGGGTGAATAAATCTCTTTTTCTGTTAGTTTGAAAGAAGAAGGAAAACAGCAAAAATGAGTCCATTCAAATGCAACTGATTGACGCGCGCGCAACGTAGGTGTCCAATTAAAAGTTGTAATTGGATAGTTGTAATTGGACACCCACGTTACCGCGTGCCAATTACGTGAGAAATAGGCGCGCGGATGACCAATCGTAATCGAGAATTTTGTTATTGATACGATTATTACTGATATTGTTCGACACGAAGTCCATCACGAATCGCTTCAGTAAAAGAATTCGAGATTTTAGGTGGCTCCATTGGGTATTTTGGCCGTGCGAGAACTGGGTACGAATGGCGCGAGCTTTAAATGGGTAGAGTCTACCTTCTATAGCTCAGAAGGAGGTTGGACACTTATTGAGAATTATATAACGTAATGTCGACACTAAGAATTTTATTTTTAATAAATTTTTAAGTGTAAAAAAGAAAATCTAAAACCCCCACTCGGGATTGAACCTGTGACCTCAGCCAGGCTTAGACTCATAGCCTACTTTACCACCGTAGCTTCTCGGGTTGCTTAGGCCTAAATTTAACTATATAAACTGCTAACCCCAACCTCAACTGAAAGCTAACCAGTTACTCCGTTATATAAGTCTCAATAAGGTGTCCGACCTCCTTCTGAGCTATGGAATCTAGACTCTTCCCTTTAAATGTCAACAAGTCAAAACAAACATGGCGGCTTAATGCGAGTTTGCGATTGGGAACAATAATCGAGGAAAGATAGAGTAAAATATACACCCCTTGAAGAGAATTAAATCTGTGCTTGCTTCAACACCTGAAACGACTGTACTAAACATAAAGACCGCGGTGCGTCCGGTCGCTTCTAAATCAGTTTGAAACCAGCGGTGCACCTAATTGACGCGAGCGTGTGTACAATTACAGCTATCCAATTACAGTAATTGGTAATTGGACAATTATAATTTGGACACCCACGTGGCAGCGCTCCATTTACGTAAGAAATATAAGCATATATGTTCAATCACAATCGAGAATTTTGTTATTGATATGATTATCAGTCGTGTAAAACTGTTCAGCTTGTAGGTTATATTAGAACTAATAGTTCGAAATATTGAATAATAATTAACATTTATTCTTCTAAATTAATAGTGAAATTACACGAACTAACCAGTTACTGGGGTCCTGACGAGCAAGATTTTGATTCTCACATTGAAGGGACAAGACATCTGTCAATATTACATTTAGTTCTTTAGACTTTTTATGTTTATTTTTTTGTAGCCTGGATCGGTTCTCTTTCCATCGCCCTCGTGTTTTTCACTGGCCCCGTTTCTGGATTCCTTGTCAACAAGTTCGGTTGCCGGTTAACAAATCTTCTTGGCGCTCTGATCTGCGCTGCAAGCCTGGCCACTGCCTCACTGTCCGAAAGCCTCGTGACTCTGTACCTTTCATACAGCATTCTATTTGGCATCGGAACCAGTTTCGTTTTCAACGCAGGCCTAGTAATCGTGAGTAACTACTTCAGTGAGCGACGATCTCTGGCTCTCGGTTTTGTATCCGCTGGTCAAGGTCTTGGAGTGCTGGCTCAAGGACCAATATTACAAGCGCTAACAGACAATTATGGCTGGAAAACGACCTATAGGATCATGGCTGGGGTGGTATTTGGTATATGCTTACTTGGAATCACTTATGATCCTAATGTGAAGTCTGAAGAAGGCAAAAGCAATCTGGAAAACCCCGAACAGTTGTCCTCATCTGTTGACGATGTCCAACAGCGTACAAGGAGACTGGAAAGAAAACGAATATTTCTGGATGTGTCAGTCTGGAAGGTCCCTGCATTTGTGGCGTTAACTCTGTCTTCCTCTGTTGCACAGTTTGGACATTTTGTACCGCAAATCCACCTGGTAAGTTGATGTTCACTTTGATCACAGCCTCGCTCGCTATTGCTTTGGTTATGCATTGCTACGCTTTGTGATGTGCTAAAAACACTCGCGCCACTTTCTCAACCAATCAGAAAGCAAAATTAAAACCAATTGTGACTTGCACGCGCGCGTCTTCCCGCGATTTGCACGGCTAAATGTATTTGCTTCGAGTTATGATTTGTTCATTGGAAGGACTGTCCTTGTTGAGATTGGCCAGATTGATTTTTGGTTTTGGTTCTATGACACTCAACTGAAAACCTCTCTAATACGGACACAAGAGGGACAGAACCAGACCCGGTGTCTTCAGGACCAAAAGAGCTGACCGTTAAAGAGAGAGGTGTATGTATTATGGAGAGGTTCGACTGCAGTTTTAAAACCACAAGATGTAAAGGTGTCCAATATGACAGCAATTTCGGCAATCTTTATCATCCGTGTAGATCGATTTTGTGAAAATAATAATGTAAAACATGACTGAACAAAATCTATATTGGCGCAGACTCAATCAACACCTGCTTAAACCTCAAACCGATCGTTCTATGCGGCTGACGTCTAAAGACTATATGTGTATCACCCTTCGTTCGGTCACCGTCATAACTGTACTCCAACAAGATCAATTTGTACAGAACAAATAGACAAAATCAGCGAAATTGTGGTGAACCAGTGGAAAAATCTCCCTTTTGAAATTGCTTGATACATTAATAGAAAAATATCAAACAAACAATTATTGATACGCTAAATATTTTAAAACGTTGTTGTGCTACTTGTCTTGATCTCGCAACGCCTATGATAATTTGCGGGACAAATTATCCATTGTACTATTATAATACGTTTCCACCGACAGAACCATTACGACATACACAGGCCTCTCCAACGGTTGCAGAATGTAGAACGCTTTGCACTTTCTGCCGGCAACGGTTTCTGTAACTTTTCTCATGACTAGTTTTCTTTACAAACCGGTGATAATGTTTGCATGGGGCAATTTTCGTGCAAGTTGCTTACCGAACAAGTTGGAAGAAACATTGCACAGGTTACGCTGTTAAGTGAAACGCCGCCTATAAAAAAAAAATTTACTTTGTATTGTGTGTCTGCACTTAGGTGCGGTTCTGTGAAGACCTTGGCATAACTGCCGACAAGGCATCCAGACTGTATATTTATTACGGACTATCATCAGCGATTGCCCGTGTCCTAGCAGGCCGAATATGTGACGTCAGAGGAATCAATCCGTTTTACCTTTACCAATCAGTGGAGTTTGTTGTCGGTTTATCGACAATACTTGTTACCCTGGCTAAGGATTACACAGCTATGATTGTATTTATGGTGTTTTACGGATTTTGCGATGGAACTTTCATCACAACCAATAACGTAATTCTGATGACGTGTGTAGATGCAACCAAAAGACCAGCAGCACTTGGGTGGAAAACGCAATTTACCTCAATTTTTATGGCCAGCGGTCCACCTATCGCAGGTAGGCTCACACTATAGAGTAAGTTTCAAGTGAAGAATGATCCTCGTAGTTGTGAACGCAATTTAAGCAATTGCGAAAAGAAGCCTGAAAAAAATTCAGGACTTCAACGGGGTTCGAACCCGTGAAGTCCTGAATTTTTTTCAGGCTTCTTTTCGCAATAGACTATTTTGCTAATGTTGTGTTCCCAGTGCATCTTGGGTAGTTCTAGTCCTTTGTGGGGGCAAACGGCCAAAATTAAAATTTCAAATTACCTGCCAAACTGGTCGTTTGCCCCCACAAAGGACTGGAACTACCCAAGATGCACTGGGAACACAACATTAGCAAAATAGACTATTGCTTAAATTGCGTTCACAACTGCGAGGATCATTCTTCACTTAATTTCATTTCCGCACTGAGTTGATATATGATTTATTTCATATATATCATTTCAGAGTAAGTTTCATTCATTATTCATTATTGTCTTCTTTTCAGTATATTTTTCTTTCTGACACTTCTGCTTTTATTTTCCTGTTCACATTCACGTAAAGTATCTGATAGTGCATCTTTTTTTTCTAAGAACTGAATATGCTACCTTGATCATCTCATCTCCGGAGGAGGGGGGGGGGAGGGGGGGGGGGCTCAGTAATATAAGTGCCGGCGTCTGCGTCGAAAATGATAACAACGCAACACAAAAAGAGCGGTAAATAGATACGAGAAAACTAATACTGGTATCGTTTTTGATGGTCGGTGGTGTAAAACACGCTCTGTACTGTTCATGTTATGAAAACCCAAACTTTACGCTAAAAACTTCCCACGGCAGCTACGTAGTACGTTACGATTTAAACAAGTCGTCCCCCACGTACCGCTCCTGTTGTCATTATTGTAAATATATAATATAAAAAAAGAAAATAAAATATTTTTTATCGTTTTCATACCGTTAGGCTTAATGGCTGACAAATTTGGTTCCTACGATGCTGCATTTTACATGGCGGGAAGTGTTGTCATGTTCGGAGCAGCGATACCATTCGTTTTGCTTTTTACTGAAAGAAAACCTTCGAAACGCCTTATAGTAAAAAGTAACAGCCAAGATGGTAATTTACTCCGCTGCGAAAACCTGACTACCAAGGAAACCAAGTTAGAATCGCCGTGTAATGACGTCACGAGAACAGTGATTGACACGTCGCAAAGTGGAAGCATAGGTGAGTTGTCTTGCACAAAGGCAAACCGTGAAAGCAGCGGTGAAAAGAGTGTCAATGATGACAGCAACGACAGCAATGACAGCAATACTCATTCACCACAAGATGATCAGTTAAACGCTTCGCAGTTAGTAGTTGATGCAGTTGTAAATGAAGCCTTTACAATGAGTGATGAAACAATTTCTAACAACACAGAGATGCGGCAAACCGGTCTCCAAGTGGAAGTTGAAGTGGCGGTGAACTCTCCATTATCGCCATCAGTCACAGATAACGACGAAGAAACAGCGCAAGAACGCGAGTACAATACACGGATGTAGCCAAGCCACCACATCTGATCTAGAGACGTATTTCAGAGTGATTCCATGGACGAACTGTATTTAAACAAAGTTTAGGCGGTGTATAACAAACCGCGGTATAAGCCAATTATAATCTGGCCAACCCTAATATTCAAGCGTTATTTACTGTAAACAATGCCAGAAGGTATACAGCACACATTTATCGATCTACTTAAAATGGTCCACTTGTAAACAGATGTGGAGGTCCATTAATAGTCTTTTAAAAACACGGTCAGAGTAAGACTTCGTTTAAATATTAACCAGCCCATTAACTTTTTCTTAACTTCCAAGGGAAGATCATTGTGTATCTCTTGATGCTCAATGTGGTTATTATATTTCCTTTTTTGCAACGCCATGGCATCAAACGACAGTCATGGTGGATTTTTAGGAACGTCACTCTTAAGATTTGATGCTGCACATATTTAGAACTAATATGCTGACCTCATTACAAGAAACAAGGCTTCCGAAGTAAAAGGGTTTTAATTTTGTTTTTGTATGTATTTTTATTTCTTAGTTCATACCACCTACAGCAATTTACAACTTTACATGTTTTCAGATGTCGCTACAGATGCTGATTGGATAATATCATGTAGGAAAATTTTGTTCATTGAAATTGAGACAGATTAATACGATTAAACGTTAAGACCGCCTATGTTTGGGTAAGCGACCACCTTGGCTTGGTATTTTAGATTTTTCGATGGCAAATGGCCAAGCTAGCAATTAGTAACCCTGTGGTTTTAGTGGGTAGAGCATGTGACCGGTGTTGTGAATGTTCGTTGGCTCGACTCCTTACGTATTTTACGATTTTTTCTTAAACGATAGAATCACCCGATACTTTATTAATTAACTACGAATAAACTTAATCCTTTATCAGGTAAACCCGTTGTTTTTGATAGAAACGGCGTGTTATAGAGCGTATGCACATGACGTCACGGCGGCCATATTGGTGTACCAAAACAATAGAACGGCGGCCATGTTGGTGTACCAAAACAATCCTGTGGGATTTGAACGCTTTTCTTATGTTAACACTTTCTTTTGTTCCAATAAATTTGCATAGCTGCTTGCCACGTGAGTGCATACGCTCTATTGAACATAGGATTATCAATAAATATCATAATAGGCGCTATCTTTTGTGATGACGTAAATCAATTTGATTTGTAATTCAAGCGTAACGTCTCCAAGATGTTCCCATTATCATTTTAATTTTTATTAGGACTACACTTAGTCAGTAATCTCTTTAAACAACTTAACACTCTTTTCTGATAGGAAATATTGGCCGAAACATTATTGGAAGTTTTTTTTTTGTCATAGTTTCGAGCAGTACTCGAAACTACCCTGGAGGGATGATTAAATTGTGACTTGGTATAGTCTTCTACACACAAAAGAGGAATGCATTTATGAATTCTGCTTTCTTCAGTTGTTTGTTAATCACTTTATCTTGTTCCCAATATCCTTTATGAGAAGGACTGTACTTCATTCTCTTATGTTAGTATTATTTTTTGTTGTAGGAACTGTTAACCGCTAGAGACTATGATTATAATCTCTTGTTAACGGTCAATATGTTATCAGGATTCTATAAAGAATATATATTTCCCCTCAAGGGATAACATAGTATTGTTGAGTCTACTAGACATAGAATTAATTACTATAATGTCCGGAAAACATCGTTATTTGTTTTGTGATATAGCCACTCATTTCAAAGGCTGAATATTAATTTTTGTCACACTGTTTTGTTAGAAATTGTAAAACCTGATTATTTGTTTAGCAATAGTGTTGAAGACAGGTGACAACTTTTTACACACATTTTGGTGGTACGTGTGGCAAAAGCATGAAAATTTAAAGTTTTTTATGCAAAGTTTTGGCACTGTTTTGTTAGAAATTATAAAACCTGATTATTTGTTATAGCAACAGTGTTCAGAGTGTTGAAGGCGGGTGAGAAATAATTAGCTATACACAGGGGAACATGATTTTCACACATTTTTTGGTGGTATGTGCCGGTTCTTTGTTTTTATTATGGTAGAAAATTTTCAGACCTGTTTTTTATCACAATTTGTCTAAAAGATCATTGAACTCGTGAAAAATTTACATCCCGTACAAAAATACCTGGTAATATTCATACAGCTGGAGATAACAAGCTGCTCCATATCCATTCTTGTGTAGTTTACACCTGAATTGTTGAAGGAATATTAGAAAGGACAAGTTTTTCTTCCCACTTTCATAATCTCGTATGAAGAAATGCCTGACTATCCGCCACCCCCGCCAACCTTTCTGGTATATACTCATTTGCTGTTGATTCCTTTATTTGTACTTGCAAAAGAGTTACGCGTTTTGAATCAAACTCCTCAGCAACGCTTACCTCCGCCAATCTTTTTGACGCTCAGCATGAAATATTTGTTACCAGCTAACTTTGACAATACTCGCCACTACTGATCATGATGGAACGGGACCCCTGATACACCTTCTTTTTCCCGCCTTCAGAGGAAGACGAAACAGAAGCGAATCCTGTCATTTTCTGGTAATATGACGGGTGAGACTCTCGAGACACTGGAAACCATGGTGGACAAAATGTATTTAGAAGTCACTGCTCCAAGGCATCTGCCCCGCATGCCAAGAACTGACAAATAGGAGGCGCCGTTGTATCCTGGATGTTCGCAATCGTGTAATTATGGTTATAATTTGGTTGCGAAAATACTTAAATTACATGTCCTTACCTACATATTTCAGATTTCGAAAAGTACCGTTACTGAAGAAATTTACCACATCGTACCAATCTTTGATTGCGAAATTACAGACACATACATCGCGTGGCATAGCTTGTAAAAGTGGCCCGAGTTATTGCATACTTATTAGAATTTTCCAAATGCCGTTGGAATGATCGATGAAACCATTCACAGAATAAATCGACTCTCTGGTGCTGAACGTGGTAAATATTTGAGTTTTCATCCCAAAAAGCTAGCAACGGGAACATTTGTTTGAAAACAAGAACTCCATGAGTGCGGACAGTGGGTCTCATTTTCCGCTAAATTGGACAGCCCAAAATAGTGAACAAAAATAGTGAAGAAAAAAATAAAATAATAATAATAATGGAACTCATTTTTTGTCATCTCCCAGTCTTCCAACTGAAAGTAAAATACATGGATGATCTTTCAATGACGATGTACGTGGCTAAGCTTAATAGTCATTTCAGAGGTAGCGGAGTCCATCAATGCGTAAATTACATTGCGTAATGAGCTCCACAAGCCACTCTCGGGAAAGCATAACATTCACTGCGGTACCGTGGCGAGGACAATAGACGCAAAGTTGACGACTGTCAGCTGACCCATGACTTCATTGCCTGTGGCTTATGAACAATAACATTTACAATCAATCATTTTGCATAATAACGAAAGCTAGTCTTGATTCTCAGTTCAGTTATCTTCCTACGACTAGAAATAAACTGCTCACTAAAAATTTGAAAACTAACATCTTGATTGAACATCTTTAAGGCAAGAGGACATGGAGTCGAAGCTTTGTGTATCGCAAACACTCCACAAACAAGATGGTCCCTGGTCTTGGCTCGTCTGCTTTGCAGCAATGATGTCTTGGATTGCCACTTTGGGTTTTGTCTGCAAGATAAGTTAATGTAACGATTGCAGAAATTTAAGTACACCCTTAATGCTACTGCGATTGTTTATGTAACATTTTCCTAACAATTTTTTCTGTGTTAATATATGTTTTACAACTAGAAATACGTGTCTCGCAGAACTTCGCGAAGCTCGGGGGAGGATGAACTGCAAAATTTTAGCGATGTGGGAGGGAGAGATGGAATTTCTGATTTAAATGGAGAGGTTGGGTTGCTTGCTGGCAATGGCCCCAAAATTTAAAGTTGAGACATTTTCGTTCCCAGTCTCTTCCATTTAAATTGTACTTCCTAAAATAAAATAAATGGGAGCTGGTGCTTTGTCAGTTTTGGGTTTTGAGCTGTGGGTCGCTGTAACTGCTATGGGACTGGGTACCAAACAATCCTCAGGTCCTTCCTCAACCCAATTCTCTATTCACTTGAATGGTTGAGATCACAGTAATAAGACAGCAGATTTGAAGCTTCTGAGTGCTATCTCCCAAATTTACCTGTTCCCTTTAGATGCTGCTATAGCTTTTGTTCTATATACTGGGTATCAAATAATTGGTAACCCAATTCTCTATTCACTTGAATGGTTGAGATCACAGGAGGCTACTGCTGCTGAAAAGGGATGTTATCCAAAAAATAACAACTCAATAGTGAAAGTGGCATGAGATTCTCCCAGCAGTAACAATACTATATTTTGGATACAGGTCATGGGAATTACGAAATTGATTACAAAACATGAATATTCAAGATGAAGCAACAGATTCTCTACAAATACCATAAGCAATGTATAGAGACCTGGATGGAGAATTCGTAGGTTAAGACCAGGACTTAGGCCTTCACGACCAGTTAGCCCCTTTAAAAATCTCGAAATCAAAATTAATTTGTTGATGTTCATTCTCCTTACTGGTGTCAATACAGTTCACATAGCCATATAACTACAGTGAATAGCCCAATTTCGATATGTTAAAATTCAACTTGAAACAAAACACATCAATACGAGGCTTAAGGGAATGATAGTAGGGATTTATATGGTTTATTCCCCTAAGCCTCGTAGTGATGTCTTTTGTTTCAAGTTGAATTTTAATCTATCGAAATTGGGCTATTTGTATTCAATTTCCACAGACAACTCATGTTGAAGGTGATCAGGTTCTCAATTTGCATAATCTATGTACTTGCTCGTACACTGATATTGTGAGGAGATTTAAGATCCTGATCACCGTTCCAATAATAAATTGTGAAGCAGTAATGTTGATGTGTCATGTGTTTACCTACACGTATACAGTTGCTACAGATTAGATGGCAATGATTGCTAACAGAAATTTTTTTTGCTAACAAAATGTTTTTATCCAAATTGTAAAGAGAAATTCTCCTTACTAAACCATTCGAATGTTATTTCTTATTGAACTATTTTATGAAGAATGCTGTAAACTTAAGATACCGTATACGTATACAAAGCACATCTCACTCACTGTTCATTCAGAGACAATCAAGTAAATGTTGTATATTTGGAAATAATTTCCACCTTTGCTGATCTGTAGTTTTGATCATTTAAAAAGTTCCTTAGTGACCTAAGTGAAAATATCAATAAACATCCAATTGTAGTGTGTACTATAAAGATAATTATTTTTCAGTTTGATTATCCTCTCAGTATTTTAGCGACTTAAAATCTTTTTTTTTTTTTTTTGCAAAAGCCGGTGCTTTGAGCTACATTTCTTAATCGCTCTTCTTCCCTGAGCCTTTCCTGTAATCCCTACCGTCTCAGGTATGAAAGATATTCGTCACGAGTATTTAGCTGATCGTGTAATTCTTACCGCCTCTCGTTACGTCTACAAACAGAATCATTTTGTCCAACACTTTCAGTCGTGTCGCCTCTCCTGATCGGTTTCGTTCAGAATTCTAATGGCGGCAATCGGTCAAGGCGTTTGAACCTAGTCAAACGGTGTGCCTGCCGTGGGCTGTTCGAAGTCTTTTTAATCTATGCTCTCCTTCTCTCTTCGTTGCTCGATCGCGCTGAATTTCAAGTCACCGTTCAGCGGAGTTTCGGTAGTTAATTTTCTCGGACAAGGATCTCCAGCCACCTGTTGAAGCCAGCGTTGTTGTGTTTGCTGTTCTTTCTCATTTGCATCAGAAATTGGTTGTGTTTCACCGAGAGTGAACATTTTTTCACAGAGTAAGGGTAAAAGGTCGCCTGCACGGCCGCCATGAATAAACATGAGAGTGTGCCATTGTCAGCGGTCGCGATTTTTGTTGCCAGGCAACCGCCGGACACCATCAAGTAAATTTTTTTTTTTTTCGCTCGAATTCACGCGGCTCAGCTCCCGAGGGAAGACAAATTTATTAACCTCGCTTCGCGAGGAAATAATTTGCTGAATTTGAAAGAAACTCCACACTGAAGTGTAACGCCCCTTAAAGAAAATTACTTCTCATATTGCTCACCTTTTTCTAGGTGCGGTTCTGTGAAGACCTTGGCATAACTGCTGACAAGGCGTCCAAGTTGTACATTTATTTCGGGTTATCATCAGCCATTGAACGTATCCCAATAGGCCAGATTTGTGACAACCCAGGAACAAATATATTTTACGTCTACTAATCAGTAGAGTTTGTTGTCGGTTTGTCTACGATTCTTGTTACCCAAGCCAATGATCACACAGCCATGATTGTCTTTTTGTTGTTTACTTAATTAATTTGCGATGGGGCTTTCCGATGTAGATGGAGCCAAAAGGCCGGCCGCTCTTGGGTGGCAGATGCAGGTGGACCCAGCGGTCCACCTATCGCAGGTAGGTTCACATTGGTAGGCTCTTCTCCCAAGTAGATAGAATACCTAGGTAGCAGTGCCCGTTTTCTAATTTCTAGAAAAAATTGGATTCATTGTTCCATTTTTTTTTCAGGGATATCAAAGGGGAATCTGTTAACTGGAAATGGAGAAACCCGTTAACTCATAATTTCGAAGTGACTTTTTTAAACTTGGAATTAATGCTCGTCAAGTTTTGCCAGCAGCAATAATTACAGAGCCATTGTTTTGTGTAACCTGAGGTTATTGTCTATTTTGGTTTCGCTTTGTAAACTACGTGAAAGTAAATAGAAGCGCGCTTAAATTGTGCCTGATCACAAATCAGGTTACCTCAAAAGGTACCGCATTGTTGTTTTCTGAGCGTGGTTTCTGTAATTGGTAAGTTTGTAAAACAATTTCTGTACTGTGCTTATTTAAGAAAGCACTCTCACAGATATCCACGTTTTGTGCTTAAACGTTCTAGGAAAGGTAGCCGTAGCATCTATGAACATTTTCAACCTCAACTGAGCCCAAGACCTGCAACGCGCATATGACGGAGCACGTTCATTGATATCAGTGACCCCACCCCCGACCTCAACATATCGGTCATGTTTTCATTGTTTTTTCTTTCTCCTTTTCCAATTCCTTATTCCTCATTTTCTTTATTTCTTTATCCTAACATTAGGTTTAATGGCTGACAGACCTGGCTCTTACGATGGTGCATTCTACATGGCGGGAAGTGTTGTCATGTTCAGAGCAGCGATACAATTCGTTTTGCGTATTATTAAAAGAAGAGAAACAGGCCGAAGCCTAGAAGTCAAAAGTGACAGCAAAGATGGCGACATAACCTGCTACGAAACCATGGCAGCGAATTTCAACATCAAGGAAGCCACTTTAGGGTCCCAATGTGATGACATCACGAGATTAGTGATTGAGGAGCCACCTGGTGCACGTGCAGTGTAAGCGAAAGCTAATTGTCTTGCACAAAGGCAGATAGATTCGTCGGTAAAGAGAGAGTCAAGGATGAGAGCAATAGCCTCATTCGCCACAAGATGATCAATTAAACGCCTCGCAATTATTAGTTAATGCAGTTGTAAATGAAGCCTCCACAATGGGTGATGAAGCAATTTCCAACAGCAAAGATATGCAACAAACCAACCTCCAACACACCATTGTCGCCATCAGTCAATGATAACGAAAAAAACAGCACAAGAACGCGAGTACAATACACCGATGTAACCAAGTTACTACATAGATCTGCGAACGTATTTTATAAGAGTGATACCAAGGACGAATTTGTCTAGAGACATTAATGGGTCGGTTATTTATACAAAGTTTAGCCGGTGTTTAAGAAACCGCGGTCTAACCCAGTTTCAATCTGCCTCTGGCCAACGATAATATTCAAATGTTTCAGTTTGCTGTAAACAGTGTGTGGCTGGCCTCCCGTAGTACATAGACCTACATAAAACAAGAGGCGTTGCTAACAATCAACACGAACGTCCCAAACGTAGTTTATTCACAGGTCCTCGGTACAGCACATTCTTTTTACTATCCTGAGTCCCGAGATAACAACCTGATATGACAAATACATGATAGGCTAAATATGTGATTCGCAAGTACTAAACTTCAAAATATCGTGTGAAATACTCTCAAGAGGTTTTCCGTAAAATGTTCTTTTCACAGTTCTTACCGTTTAGGCCGTATAATGTCCGATGGATGGCGATAACTATCCAAAACTTGAACAACACGAGAAAGGGCTAACATGGCGGCCACTTACTAAACTCTGGCGCGGCTGCTAAGCTTTTACAACATACCGCTGACTGCGCAGCGCTGCAGTCACACAGTGTCCAGAAGGTATATAGCACACACTAGAAAAACATTCATAACTGTCTTACACCGCGGTCAAAGCTAGTTACACTTCGGCCGGCCCATTAAATGGCCCATTAACCTTCTCTAAAATTCCAAGGGAACATAGAAGCCCAGTGGGACCAGTGGGGTTATTGTATTTACTTTTTTGTTACAAGAAACAAGGTTTTGGAAGCGAGAGGGTTTCATTTTGTTATTGTATCAATTTTTTTTAGTTTTTAATTTATACCAACTAGTATTGCTATTCACAACTTCAGATGCTTACAGATATCGCTAAGACGCAGATTGGATAATGTCAAGTAGGAAAATTTTGTATATTAAAATTGCTCCATACGATTAAACGTTAAGATCACCTATGTTCTGACCTGGGGAAAAAGCGAACATCTTGGCTTGGTATTTTTGATGTTCGACTGTATGACTGTATGGCCAAGCTAGCCATTAGTCTCCCTGTGGTTCTAGTGACGCAAAGCATAAGATTCAAAAGACAATAAACAATAAACAATACCCATACCACAACGCAATAGTTTAACCAACAATAGTTTCTGCAACATCCATTAACAATCATTGATCATCAGTCACTGGCACATGCATTTGGGACTCTGTAAAACGAGGATCCGGACGGCGGATGCGGACGGCGGACGGCGGACGCGGAAAATAATAAATAAATGTTTAATGTAAAAAATGAAATAAATTAATGAGATAAATTAATAAGAAAAAGTTAAGAGAGAAAAAAATAAAAATAAAATCACTATTAGTCGAGACATTTTCGAATCACTGTCGGAAATCAGTCGGAAGTCTTCGGAAAATGATCATTCTCCCCGCATTCGTGTATTATTATCTGTATCTATTTATTCGTGAGCTTATATACGAGTTTATTCTTTGAATGACTTAAGATGAAACTAAGGTCATTTAAGACAATTTTCGGAAAATTTTCAGAAATCTTCGAAAAATGCTCGGAAATTTTCGGGATTGGCAGAAATCTTATTTGCGCACTAATGTATTAATGTCTTTATCTTTTTTTATTTGTGATTTTATACTACAAGGAATGACTAATTAAGAATTGCTCATGCTTAGCGTGCGTCTATCGAGTCAATGGATGCACGCCTGAAGTTTGGAGAGCACGAGAGAAGCCGAAGCCTGGCTTCCATATGATCGCTACGATAGTTGCGATCGCTGAAGAAAATGATCAGCGCTTGTAGCGAAATGGACTAAGCCACTCTCCAGCGATCGTTTCGATTGTGTTGAAAGTATGGAGAGTAGCTTGGTCCATTTCGCTACAAGCGCTGAACGTTTTTACAGCGATTTTTGCGATCGTAGCGATCCGGAAAGCAGGCTTAAGAGTTGCTCGAGGTTGATAGGCGAGGGAATTTTTTAGCGGGAGTGCCAAAATTTCGAAGGCGACCCGATCATTTTCCGAAGACTTCCGACTGATTTCCGACAGTGATTCGAAAATGTCTCGACTAATAGTGATTTTATTTTTATTTTTTCTTTCTTAACTTTTTCTTATTAATTTATCTCATTAATTTATTTGATTTTTTACATTAAACATTTATTGATTTATTTTTATTGATTTATTATTTTAAGCGTCCGCCGTCCGCCGTCCGGATCCTCGTTTTACAGAGTCCCGACTAATAGTGATTTTATTTCTACTTTTTTCTTTCTTAACTTTTTCTTATTAATTTATCTCATTAATTTATTTCATTTTTTACATTAAACATTTATTGACTTATTTCTATTGATTTATTATTTTCCGCGTCCGCCGTCCGCCGTCCGCCGTCCGCCGTCCGCATCCGCCGTCCGGATCCTCGTTTCACAGAGTCCCAATGCATTTCGCATAACGCATCAGATCATTAGATTGTGCAAATTACATAAACCCATTAACACCCATTGAGTGCCAAAAATCAAAATGCAAGAGTAATCCCACATTTCATTTTGTAAAATATTGAAAAACAAATGGTACCATGCAAAAGTACTGGCGAAGAGGTTTCATTTGAATGGTCACACCATATAACTAGGATTTCGTCGACAGACTTAAAAGTTAGAACTATACTACATGTCTCCATAATTGACTCTGGGAGTGAAAGGGATAGGTAATTAACACGACTATTGACAGTAGTGAAATGTTATGCTTTTACATGTACGAGAGTGGTGAGGACACTAGACGCAGCAACAAAGTGGACTTGTACCACTTCCTGTCAACTGCTCAAGCATGTTAAGGCATGACCCAGAGCCTAATTTGCATAAAATCCGTCAAGAGTCATTACTTTAAAAAGATATACATAAACATCCTCAAACTTGGTAGTAACATAAAATTTTATGTCCCTAAATTAGTGTTTACTTTATGTTTGGAATGTTTGCATCACGTGACCTGTTATAACAGTTTTCTTACGCGAAGAGAAAAGTGAAAATGGGCCGCCGAAATGACATATAATAGGTATATATTGAAATAGCAATGTAATTCTGTGGTTTCCCCCTTTAAGAATCTGTCCTGAATGGCTGACTGCGATTTACTGTTAAAGAGTAATTTTTAAAAATAGGTCACGTGACCCTTTTATTCTTTTAATAACTTCTTAATGAAAGAAGATATTTCTCCATTCAGGACACGGATTGTATCTATGTACCAAGTCAATAAATACGGCATGGGTTTTTGGCCGCCACGATAAACCATCCTTGGCCCGTTTCAGATTGCTCTTTTTCCCTTAATTATGACGTCATCAGTCACGTGACCACAAATGTTAACACTCAAAAGGTTTAAGGACGTTGAAATATTTCTGCTTTGCACTTTTAATGGCCGTTAATACGAAAAGAACATTACGTCTACTAGAAAAAAATAATTTTCTTCGCGGGGGGTCTAAGATCAAAGGACAGCCCATGCCTTAACATGCTTGAGTGACTCATGACGTCTTTGTTGCCAGCTGCCTGTGGCTTATAAACGGTAACAATAACAATCAGATTAGCTAGTTTTGATTTTCGAAATTTAGTTAGCTTACTATACGACTAGAAACTGACCTCTGATAGCTGAAAGCTAACATTTTGATTGAACATCTTAATCCCAGAAGACATGTCGAAGCTTTGTGTATCGAAAACACCCCACAAACAAGATGGCCCCTGGTCTTGGCTTGTTTGTATTTCAGCAATGATGTCTTGGATGGCCGCTTTGGGCTTTGTCTTCAGTTTTGGCATTTTCTTTCCAGTCTTCATGCAATTCTTCAATAAAGATCGAGAACGTACAGGTATGTATACAAGTATAAGAACAAGAACGTGAGTTATCCCTTTTATTTGCATGCAGAGTCAAACCTTATTATTGTTGGTCGCACATCGCTGCGAATAAATCCAGACCTACATGCAGTTTGTCCATTCAAATGAAATCCCTTTAACGGTACTTTTGGTATAATAGAGAGATTAAGCATCGCTTAATTTCTATCCGCGAACGGCAAGGATGGTCGAGGCAGCCGCCGTTTTCTAGGCGACGAGACCCGCTTTCATATACTGTGCGACGGCAAAAGGCAGATAACAAGCTTGCAGTATACGCGAAGGTTTATCTCTCTCAATTCTCTGTATAACGGCAAACGACAAGCTGATGCTTCCCGTTTGCCGTATGCCGGAAACGCGATGCTTAATCTCTTAATTTAATTAATCTAATAAATGCTTGTTGCCCTCACTTCAAAAATATCTTTAAATGATTTTTCAAGATCAAACCTTGCTATATCTTTTGGAGTGAAAATGATTATGGAAACAAAAATAGGTTAAAAAGAGTTGCTTAGTTCTCAATTTGTAAGACATTGTGGAATAAAACCATATTAGCTTGGAGAGGAAACCTTTTAACTCTTTCATTTTATTTATTCAATTAAACTTAATCTGAAGAGGAACCTTATCCTAAAGTTATCCACTAACTTTTGATATATAGAATCAAAATCCCTCGGAAATTTCCCATTAGCTATTAAAATTATATGGATTTCTTTTGTTAAAGTCCATCGCGGAATTCCAAAAAGAAGAATTAAAAAGAGAAGTATCAATAGCCGGCTAATGCAGGATCATTTCAAACATTATAAAAGATGATTAAAATAGTTGAAGATATTAAATATGACGAAAAGAACTTCTTACAATATGAAGGTCTAATTAATGTCTAAAATAGTTACAAACGTGGTATTTACAAGTCTTAACAAGCTTAAAACATGCAAACACTCTACTTTTAAAAAAACTGAAATATTGTCTCTGCCTCTCGCATTGAGATGTGTTAATATAAATATTATATATTCTAGGTCGCCATACACACTCTTGACCCCAGTTTCGATTCATGTGTTGTCTTTGCAGATTGCTTTTTTGATTATTCACTCATCTGTACATGAAAATGTTGCGGTTATAAAAACTTGTATAATGATAATGCATTCCAAAATAATGTACTTAGTGCATTCGGATACTAACAAAAAAGAACGATCAACCGAGAATCCAAGGTTTCTTCATGTGTGTACATGTGATGCTGTTCATGTCTGAAAGATTGGGACAACTTCCTAAACTTAGATAGTTTCGTATTCTAAGTAAAGTGATTATTGCCTTAAACCATTGGAAGTCGTTTTTAAGATCATAGTTTAATTTGCATTTGAGTTCCTTAGAATCCAAAAAGTTAAGCTTTCTTCATCAGTGTAAACGTGATGCTGTTCTGCCTGAAAGCTTTGGACGACTTCCTAATTAGGAACAGCGTCACCAAAATTAACTTAGACATTATTACCATACTCAAAGTAGGGTGATTATTGTCTAACTATTGAGAGACGTTTTTTAAGATCTTACAGTCAACTCTCTCTTAAGCGAGTACCATTGGTGTAGGAAAAGGTGGTCGCTTAAGGTGGTGGTGACTTAAAATAAAGAATTTTTGAAACAGTATTTGACTGAGAAACAAAACCGTTATTTACATGTGTTCGCTTACGGGAAGTGGTCGCTTAAGAGAGTGGTCGTTAAGAGAGTGTTGACTGTAGTTTAATTTGCATTCGAATTACGTAGCGGAACTCCAAGAGTAATATAGTAAATTGTCTTCATCCACATGGATGGTCACATCAATTATTCACACTCAAATCAACGGACAGAAGTCAGGATTTATAGAACTACTTACTATAAAACTTGACACCATTTTACTTACTTTCTTTTAGAAATTTTGCTCTTGTAAGCTTTATTGCATCAATACCAAAACCGCCAGTGTTTGTACCCGATATATATTAGCGTTGCCGGCGCGCTCTGATTGGCTACTGAAACTCGAGACAACAATTGCTATTCACCTCCAAGCAATTTGCACGCGAAAATTGTAATCATTGCCAGGAATAAATGAGTTGAAAGTCAACATTTTCGTGCTATATTATCTTACTGTTTTAGTATGTACTAAAACAACTATTTACCTCAGCGTCGGTGACCAGTGGTGGATTTTTACCTCACAGCTTCGCGGCTCGGTAAATATCCACAATTAACCCTATTCGGCCTGGGGGGGGGGGGGGCACAAAGTGCCCGCGCTAACTTTCAATATTCATAACTTCTTTAATATGTATTCAAACGCCATCAAACTTTGTGACTTTTCCTAAAATTTATCTGGCAACAATTTCACATGGCAATTTTTTGATCACGTGACTTGACGTTTCCATGGCAACAAGATTTTGACAGCCATGTTTTTGGAAATTTGCATATTTATACCTTTGAATGAAAAAAAAAACAATGTTTATTGGTATAACTTCTGTATCTTTACGTCATTTAGCGTTTATTTATTGGTTTTAAAAAATTCAGAAATCCAAGATGGCGGATCCAAAATGGCGGCCGTATAACTAATTACCCAATAACTACGTCATATGACGTCATCGCTCAATTGTGCGGACCGCAAAGGAGACAGTTTTGGACGTACTATGTACCCCCTAGGTTTCATTCTCATAGCCTTAATGTTCTTGAAGTTACGAGGGGGGGGGGGCACAATGTGCCCCCCCAGGCTCAGGAACTCCAAAAAAGGCCAGGCCGAATAGGGTTACCACCTCCACTTCGGTGAATAGTTGTTAAACATCACGCATGCTTGTTCTGATTGGCTAATTGATTAACTGAAATCTCGAAAGTTATAAACACGATCAAAACACAAGCCAGTCCAATTTCAAGAGGTCGTCAATGATTATTCTATATACAAAGCTTGTTTGCTTTGTATATCATTCTTGGTTGCTTTATACATCCTTCTTGGTTGATTTATACATCCTTCCCGGATGCTATATTATTCTTCCTTTTTGTTAAGTTTCTAGTGATCCTTATGACCAGTATCGTTAATTCAACGTGATGGCACAGGAAATATGTCATTTAAAAGAAAATCACAATGACTTTAACAACGGAAACTCGTCAGTGACGTAAACAATTTTGAAGGATAACTACAACGGCCGCTAAGAAAAATGTAAATTTATCTTTAAAGGTATGATGACTTTAGCGTCCTACGTTTCCTTAACTGAATGGAGACCACATGAATGAATTTCACAAGACTATAAAACCATCCTTCACATTATCGTATAATATATAAGTATTTCCGTGGTTAGATCACAGTAGAAGATCCACGCCTGAACGCTTACAACACTTAACGAAGAATTATAAAAAAATATACGATAAATCTTATTGTTGACGTAAAGGAAAACAACTTTGAAGTCGATGCAAGTTGTCGAATGTGGAAACAACATCAAAGAAACAAAATGCAAACCCATTCGGTCGACTACCACCACATCGCATTTAAAGGGGTGCCGGGGAGGAGCATTGTGTAACTGCATGTTGTAAGATCGCATTGAAAAAAAAAAGCAGTTTTACTTGGATTAACATGATCTTCTCTAGATGTAAAGGCGTGATTTGATTGCGATGTTAGTTTAGTTTAGAGCTTGGAAAAGCCTATTTATATGCAGTGGTACTGAATGACTGACTTTCATTATACTTATAATACATGCACATGTGGCGCCTATAGGAAAGTCCAGCTCACTAGTTAAATTTGAACGATCACAACCAAAACAAGATTTGTAACATGGAGTAAAAGGCTTGAAATGCTACAATATCGTATTCAAGTCTTTTATTTTCGTTTTCTTTGCTGTTGATTTTAGCGTGGATCGGTTCTCTTGCCATCTCTGTCGTGTTTTTCACTGGTCCTGTTTCTGGAGTGCTGGTCAACAAGTTCGGTTGCCGGTTAACACATCTTGTTGGGTCTCTGATCTGTGCCACAAGCCTGGCCACCGCGTCACTGGCCGAAAGCCTCGTGACATTGTATCTTTCCTACAGCATTCTATTCGGTATTGGAACCAGCTTTGTTTTCAACGCAAGCCTGGTAATCGTGAGCAACTACTTCAGCAAGCGACGATCTCTGGCTCTTGCCCTTGTGACCGCTGGCGTAGGTCTTGGGGTTCTTATCCAAGGACCACTGTTGCAAGTGCTTGTAGATAATTACGGCTGGAAAACAACCTATAGAATCATGGCTGGGGTGATATTCGGCATCTGTTCACTTGGATTCACTTATGATCCCAATGTGAAGTCTGAAGACGACGAAAACAACCTGGAAAATCTCGAACAGGTGTCCTCATCTGTTAACGACATCCAACCGAGTACAAGGAGACTGGAGAAGAGAGGGATATTTCTGGATGTGTCCGTTTGGAAGATCCCTGCTTTCGTGGCTATAACTTTGTCTGCGTCTATTGCACAGTTTGGGCATTATGTACCGCAAATTCACCTGGTATGTTAAAGTCATGTTTTCAATATGAACTTGAGAAATCTTGCCTGTTTTCATGGGCGATTTTGCGAGGCTAGAGAAAAGGGCGAGTCACTCGCGTCAAGAGGGGCGTGTAAAGCCCATGCGTGACTCATATTTCGAGATCAATGTTCGTTTAAAGACTCTTTAAATACATCAATAGAGAGATTTATCATTGCGTTTCCATGTAAATGCAAATGGAAGAGATATCAGGTACCAGGTTTTTATGTTCATTGAACGCGAAGAGAGTTGCAAAACTTATTTTATATTTTAATACTTTGAATTTGAGTTTGAATCGTTCAGCCACCTAGACTACCCTATTTTTAACCCCAAAATATCTTAATATTTTTTTTTAATATGTAAAATAACTAGTAAAAGGCCAGCATTTATAAAATAAAACGATAAGTGCGAAAAAATAGCCTAGAACAAACTCGAGAACAGGAAGCTTGGCATTTCTTTACACAAGCAAATTTTACTTGTCAAGGATAAATCGTCAATAAATTAAAACGTTTTTACACACGAAAATATGAACTTGCTAAGGAAAATTGCTCTTGTAGATCTTAGTACAGACAAAAAGACGATACAGATTAGGTGATGTAACGATTGCAGAAATTTAAGTAGACCTTTTATTCTACTGCGATTGGTTGTGCAACAAGTCTGTGTCTAGATGTTATACTTTGAAATGTTTTTAGCAACCTGTTTCGCAATAAATTATTAAATTTGAAAAAAAAGGTAAACTGACAGAGGTACAACACATGCAACATGACTGTTCGTATTGCTTATCTTTTTCTAGGTGCGGTTCTGTGAAGACCTTGGCATAACTGCTGACAAGGCGTCCAAGCTGTATATTTATTACGGATTGTCATCAGCCATTGCACGTATCCCAGTGGGCCGGATTTGTGACATCCCAGGAATAAATATGTTTTACGTCTACCAATTAGTAGAGTTTGTTGTCGGTTTGTCTACGATTCTTGTTACCCAAGCCAATGATTACACAGCCATGATTGTATTTGCGGTCGTTTACGGATTTTGCGATGGGGCTTTCATCACAATCTTAAACGTCATTGTTATGACATCTGTCGAAGGAACCAAAAGGCCGGCCGCTCTTGGGTGGCAGATGCAGTTGACCTCAATTTTTCTGGCCAGCGGTCCACCTATCGCAGGTAGGCAGAATACCCAGCTAGCAGTGTCCGCTTTGATATTCCTGGAAAAATCGGGATTTTTGCCTAATTTTATTTTTTGCAGGGATGTCAAAGGGGAATCTGCTAGCTGGAAATGGTGAAAAAAGTTAACTGATAATTTTAAACTGACTTTTTTAATTTACCTGGAATGCTCCTCAAGTTTTTCCAATGGTAATAATTACATCATGAAGCTTTTTCCATATCCTTTAATTTCCTTGCTTTGTGTAACCTGAGATCCTTCTCTGATTTGGTTTGGTTTGGTAAATAATAGCGCGCTTAAACTGTTCCTGATCGCTGTTTACCTCAGAAGATACCACGTTGTTCATTGAACGTGGTTTCTGTTTGTATTTTCCTCAAGACATACAAAACCAAAACATTCACTGGTAATTTTGAAGGTAAGTTACAATAGTGTAAAAACATTTCTGTACTGCGCTTATTTAAGATAGTACTGTCACGTTTTACGCTTAAGCATTCTACAAAAGGTAGCTATATCTACAACGAGCACCATGAGTGTGTTTATATCAGTGACCCCACCCCCGACCTCTACGTACGTATCGACCATGTTTTTATTGTTTTCTTCCTCCTTTCCCAATTACTCATTCCTCATTTTGTTCATTTCTTCCTCCTGCGTTAGGCTTAATGGCTGACAAATTGGGCTCCTACGATGGTGCATTCTACATGTCGGGAAGTGTTGTCATGTTCGGAGCAGCGATACCATTCATTTTGCACATTACTAAAAGAAGAGAGACAGGCCCACGCCTGGAGGTGAAAAATGACATCAAAGATGGCGACATGCCCTGCTGCGAAAACATGGCTGCGAATTTCAACATCACGGAAGCTCGTTTACAGGCCCCGTGTGATGACGTCACGGGATCAGGGATTGAGTCGTCACCTGGTGTAAGGGAAAGCGAATTGTCTTGCACTAAGCTAAATAGATTCATCGATAAACAGTGTGTTGAGGATGAGAGCGATGTTTATTCACCACAACAAGATCAATTAAACGCCTCGCAATTAGTAGTAGATGCAATTGTAAATGAAGCCTTTACAATCAGTGATGAAGCAATTTCCAACAGTTCAGAGATGCCACAAACCGATTTCCAAGCGGAAGTTGAAGTGAATGTTAACTCACCAGAAGAAACAGCACAAGAACGCGAGTACAATACACGGATGTAACTATTCCATGGACGAAATTGTCTAGAGACATCAAACGGTCGGTTATTTAAACAGCGTTTAGATGGCGTTTAACAAACCGAGGACTAAACCGAATTACAATATGGCCAACCCTACTATTCAAACGCTATTTCCTGTAAACAGTGTGCATTTATCGATCTACTCAAAATGACCCACTTATAAACAGGTGTGGAGGTCCATTAATTGTCTTAAACCACGGTCAAAGTTCGCCTTTGTTTAAACAACCGGCCCATATACCTTTTTCCTAAATTTAAGGAAGCTTCATTTTATTGAGTATATATCTCAGCTTTGAAGCCCAATGGAATATTTGTTGTATTATTGTATTTTCCCTTTTTGCAACGCCATGCTGTCAAACGTCAGTCATGGTAGATTTTTAGGAATGTAACTGAAGATTTCATGCACATAATTAGAACTTAGGGTGGTGGTCGCGGTCGCTACGAGAGGTGGTCGCTTGCAGGAGGTTTCGACTATAATGATTTGACTGGAAAACGTTTGGTATTTTGAAAACGTGGTTTATAAGGGGGCGTCGTACATGGCGGTTCAGCTGTATACCTTCTTTTTTTCAAAATGGCCGTCGAGACTGTTCAATTTGTAGATAGCAGGCATGATTTTGATGGACTTGTAGGAACAAGTCTTCAAAAATGTTCATTCTGTTATGACAAACTGACCTAAACTCTAAAAGTAATAGGGTTAATTTCGTTAGTGCCTTATACATTTTATTTATTTCTTAGTTTTCTAGATGAATAATTTCATCATTGTAACTACCAGCTAACGCGTTTTAAATTTTTACTGCTTTCCCCAGCACGTTAACGCACGTTTTCGTTCTCATGCCTTCTGAGTCCGCCTTTCAAAATGGCGGGCCGTGAGTAGAAACCCCTGACAAGTCTGCTAAAATACTCCACTGAGAATCGTGGAGTATTTTGTCAGTGATTGACAGCCGTGTTTGTTTCCTGGCAATCTGAAACCGTCGTTCAAACGAAAAGAAAACATTTCGTCATGTGTCACGTGACAATTGGTAGCCTTGTCCACGGGTTTCAACTCGCCCGGCCTGTCATTTTGAAAATGGAGAAGGCCCTGGTGACTAGATTGGTTTACGCAGGTCATGAGTATTTGGGTATTACTAATTAATAGGTCATTTAATTCCAAACTCTGTTTGAAAAGGGTGTAAAAAATTATCATATTTGCCTTTTTCTTCATTTTTCCTTATTTATAATACGCTTTAAAATTAATATGGTAGCATGTCGGCGACTCAGATGTTTTTCTTTCACCCAACGCTTATGACATCATTCTCAACTAAATCAAAGTTTTAAAAATGGCTGCATTATTTAATTGCCAAAGTAGCATGTGGAGTTTATTTCCTTTAGTGGCGGTCTACTTTAGAATGGATATAATAATAATACAACGCAAACCTTCACTATTAAGTAAACATTGTTGCGGTTTTTGTAGCTCATTTTCGATATTGATGGCCTAGCTTTCTTTAGTCTGGCTTTACTTAAAGCGTCGGGGATACTAAAATTGGAAACAAAACATAGCATATCAAAGGCTATTCCCGGTTTGATCCTCGAGCGGAACCTCCGCGTACAAAACATTACCAAATATTTGATAAGGCCTTGTAGTACACTGAACTCCATAAAGAAAGAAAATTGTGTAAATTAAAAATTACTGCAGTTCCATCTCATTCCTAGCCTGCTCCAAAAGTTCAGATAGTGTGTTGGGAAGTGTAGGCGACTCTCTCTTCCATTTTAGATTCATCGCATTTTTCTTGGCTCGCAATGTCTCCTTCGCGTCGCTACCCGCTATATGAACGCGTGGAACGGTAGAGTCTAAATGCTATAGCTCAGAAGAAGGTCGGACACCTTAACGAGAATTTCAGTTGAGGTTGGGGTTAGCAGTTTATATACATGTAGTTAAATTTAGGCCTAAACAACCCGAGAAGCTAAAATCAGCGACAAAATTGTTGAGACACTTTGGTTTACAAGGGTGTATTTTTGGAAAGTATCGCACTCCGTGTCAACACCCCCCCCCCCCCCCCCAACCAAAGTTGCGTTTGTGGTTGCCCACAGACTTCCTGACCAGCGCTACAACGATGGATAGGGGGAGGGGGTGGAGATGCGTTTTGTAGAGAAAGTTATAGTATGATTTAAAAAAAAAATCGGAGTAAAAGTCGTTTTCAGACAAAGTGTCTCAAGTAATTTTGACGCCGATTGTAGATGGTACCCTGGTACGGTAGGCAATATAAGCCTACCCTGTCGACATGACGTTATATAATTCTCAATAAGGTGTCCGACCTCCTTCTGAGCTATAGCAGGTAGACTCTACCGCGTGGAACAGCCTATGATTTCACGTTAAGAACCCTTGTGGTCAGACCTCTCACCACCTCCCGTAAGCGACCACCTTGGCTACGCATTTTAGATGGTCTCTTGCGGGATGCTCGACTGTAGTAAAATACAAAACTTAGTAATTGGCCAAGCTAGCCATTAGTCTCTCCGCGGTTCTAGTGGGTAAAGCATCCTGCTGGTGTTGAGAATGTTCGTGGGCTCGACTCCGTCGGGATTTGAGATTTTTTCTTTAATGACAGATGGAATCATCCGATACTTTATTAACTAACAAATAAGTTATAGAATTTATTGAATCAGCGTGTGGTCCGTATTAGGAAAACATTGGTCGAGTTCTTTTTTGCAAGTTTATGGACCTCGTCTTAAGCTCGGTCCATAAACGAGACCAATATTTCCCAATACGGACCGACAAGCTAGTTCAATAAAGGTTTTATTATAATGGCGTTTTTAAAATATTGCCGATAAATTAATGCAACCATTCTCACATTTTTCAAGCCACTTTGTGAAAAGTTTAACCAAAACTGTCCGCCAAACATGAGGAAAAATGTTTCTACTAAATAGAAAACAGTTTTCATTTGTTCATTGTTTCATAAAAGGAATTCAGCCAAATGAGTTCGTGAGCGGTCCATCTTAGCAGACCGACCGTATTGCAAAATTCAGACCACTCAGGGAACCAATCGCAATGCTCCTTTTCATCGTGGACCAGTTTGCCATATAATAAAGTCCTTTATAAAGCAGATAGAGAAAAATCTTACTTGTTTTCGAGAGAAACGGTGCGTTAATCAAAACAAGATCGGTATTATAAATAACAAAGTAGGAGACGGCATATACGTCTCGGAACGCCTCACAGGATTGGCTGAGAAAAGAATAGAATAAGCAACAGAACAACAAGTCATACTGTAGCCCTGAAAACAAATCATCTGCGTGATACCCAGGTCTAATAAAAGACGTGCATGGTATCTGCAATGTTGCTATTTTTGTAATGGCGTAAAGCAATTTGATTTGTTATTGAAGCGTAACGTCTTGAAAGATGTTCCCATTATCCTTTCAATTTTTATTAGGACTATACTTTGTCAGTAACAACTTATAATTAACACACTTTTCCGGTAGGAAACATAAGCCGAAACATGAGTTTATTTGGAAATGTTTATCATCGTTTCGAGCAGTACTCGAAACTACCCTGGAGAGGGGGTAATTAAATTGAAACTTGTCTCAGTCTCCTAGACACAAAAGAGGAATAAATTTACAAATTCTGCTTTATTCAGTTGATTGTAAATCACTTTTATTTATTCCCTTTACCTTTTTTTTTTAATCAGTTCTCTTATTTTAGTATTTTTGTTAAAATGTTAACCTTGACTCTTGATTAATTGACTCTGGGAGTGAAAGGGTTACGACAAGCCTCTCTCATGAAAACATAATAGTCACTGCCATGGACGCAGCAGCAATGACCCTCCACGTCGTTTTTGGCCTCTGGTCTATTATATAAACGGTAATCGTGAATAATAATCATTTCGCATAACGCATCATCAGTCTTGTTCTTGAAATTCAGTTAGTTTACTGCGACTAGAAACTGCTCACTGAAAGCTGAAAACTAACATCCAGATTGAACATCTTGAAGCCCAGAGGACATGTCGAAGCTTTGTGTTTCGCAAACACCCCACAATCAAGATGGTCCTTGGTCTTGGCTTATCTGCTTTGCAGCAATAATGTCTTGGATGGCGGCTGTCGGCTTTGTCTTCAGCTTTGGCATTTTCTTTCCAGTCTTCATGGAATTCTTCGATGAAGATCGAGAACGCACTGGTATGTATCCATAAGGAGCTATGGCAATGGGAAGGAAAACGTCTTTGCAAAAAAAGAATTCGCGCTCTTTAAAACTAGTTTATAATTGTTTCAATTTGTTGGTGTCTGGTGTTACTAAATTATCCTGGAGTTGAATTCGCAGGGACGGCTTTCAAGTTCTTCACAAAAACATTTAAGTTGATCATCTGACTTTGTCGATTTTCAGGAAACGGCTAAGAAATGTACAAAATGTAAAACGCACGTGCAGAGGCATTGTTTTCGCTCTTCAAACTTATTGCTTTGTGGCGATGTCGTCGTGGCTGCTCTAAGGCCCCGTCCACACGTATCCGGATATTTTTGAATCCGCAACTTTTTTGTTGCGGATTGGCCTTCCATCCACACGTATCCGGCGAATTCGGGTAAATACGATTCAAATACGCTACGTGTGGACGCGAATATTTTCCTAGGTAAATCAAATTTACCTAGGTAAAATAAATTAACCTAGGCTTTTTGGCGACGGCAACGAGAACGTGAAAACAAACAATAGGTTTAATTAGCAATACAACGACAACAGCGAGAGCGTGTAGAGCGTGCAGTTGGCAACTCGCTGTCAAAACTCAGCATTTCATTGGTTGGTTTACCTAGGAAAACCAATCGACCCTACTATCTAGGTAGGCTTTTAGTTAAAAATAAAATTATGTTGTTTTCCATGGCGTGACCATTAAAATTAACCTAGTTAAATTTTACCTACAACCTCAGACAATAATGTTGGAACACATGCCAACATGTATCACCCCCAGCCCTTCACAAAGTTGAAAACCGTTGGTGTTTTGATTTCTGGTTGAAAATCGCCGAATTTTTGCAACTTTGAACAGGAAACGGGGCAAAGGATTATAAATTGTCAAATGTTCCAACGATTAATGGCTGAGATTGCAACCTCATGTATCACCCCCACCTCTTCACAAAGTTCAAAACCGTTGGTGTTTTGATTTCTGGTTGAAAATCGCCGAATTTTTGCAACTTTGAACAGGAAACGGGGCACAGGATTATAAATAGTCAAGTGTTCCAACGATTAATGGCTGAGATTGTAGGTACAATCGGTTACATGTAGAAACCATTTACCTCGGTAAATTCAAATTTAAGGTTGCCGTGTAACAATGGCGCTATTGTTTTCCAGCACGTGCAAAGGAGGTAAATTTTACAAGGTAAAATCGGTTACACGAAGAAAACAACTTTACCTACAATGGCTGCGGCCGCACTTGGTGAGTTAACTGGGTTATTGTTTTAGTAACCCGGTTAAAATAACCCGGTTAAAATAACTCGGTGAAAAGTGAAATAACCGAGTTTATTTTTCTAAGTGGCCGCACTTCAGGAGGTTGAACTTTGAACGTGAGAGATCATGTTATCATTTGCTAGCGAGAGCTGCACAAAACAATACCATTAATGAGCGAAAACAATGCCTCTGCACGTGCATTTTCATATTGTTATTTCCTGCAAAATAACATCGTCAAATGATCAAGTTATAGGTTTTTTGGAGACAAAAACACACGACTGTTTTCCTTTCTCTATTTGAAATTGAAAGTCGTCCCTACAAAGGTCTACGAATTCAACAGAAAGCCAAAAATTACCGCTTAAGCAAGATGATTGACAGATCGGGAAAGTTAACCTGCACTAAATCACCCAGCGAGGTGGTTTTAATAAACCTAACCCGGTTAAAAAAAGCTATTGTTCTTTAATTAATTTCCATGGGAACCGCTAACACGGTTAAAATTCGGTGAACGCAAAAAATACGCGGCCGCATCAGGAATTTTGTTAACCGAGTTAATTTTAATTAATTAATTGCAGATAACCCGGTTAACTACTCTAGTGCGGCCGCAGCCAATGTAGGTAAATGCAAATTTAAAGGGGTTTAGAATGGTCTATCGGAAATGATGCGTCTCGGAAAATATTCACCGAGTCTCGAATTCTCGCCATTTGAAATTGGAGTCTCGGAATCTCGGGCTCGCTATAATTTTCGAAGTCTCGAAGTCTCGAATTTTGATAATTTGGATCTTGGAGTCTCGTAATTTTTCTCGTAAATCTCAGCTTCCGTTGGAGATTTCAGTCACGTTTTAAGCTGTTTTAGTATTATCGGCCCGACATTTTCTAGCAATTGGAGTCTCGGGCTCGGATTTTTTAGAGGTAAAGTCTCGGGCTCGAATTTGATAGAAACGCTAAAGTCTCGGTCTCGAATTTTTAAACAAGGGTCTCGCAGTCTCGCAAAGTCTCGAATTTACCATTCTATACCCCTATTTAAGCATGCCGCGGCTATTGCTAAAATTTCGAATTTACCTACGTGAAAGTTGCATGTATCGTATAACCGCGACTAACATGTAAGGGAATTTTGAAAATATTTTGCTTTATGCAAATTATTTGCTTTATTACTTACGTGAATACTACAAAATTTGAAAGTTTCACTGTGAAGTGTCCGACTAGATTTTGAGAATCAAAGTGGCCTTTGGGCTATCTCCTGTAAGTATTTCACGTCATGCAATGCTGTCATATTATGCCCTAATATTGTTTTTGATGTTGCAATAGCAAAGCGCACAGATGACGTCAGTACTCATGTTTGTCCGAGATTTTAATTTATTCTTGTTTATTCTTGCATTTCTGACAATAGAAATTCGTTATTAGTAATCCCCTGAGAGTCACTTTTGTTTTGTTTGTCCGAGTTTTAGTTCTATCAGGGACCGCGCGAGGGGTGGTCTGGGGGGCTTTAGCCGCTCCCCCCCCCCCACCCCCTTTTTGAATGGTTAAAAAAATATATATTTTCAATTTTGTTTTAAAACGGGCACATTATGAAGTATTTTTTGTGTCACACACGAACTTCTCAGAAAACCTTGCATTTTTTGAATGGTTATGGAAGCGAAATTTCATCACTGTCTAAGCTTGAAGGAGTTCTTGTAGAAAGAACTTGTTCTATCAAAGTTGCCTTTCGCCGCAAATATTTGAAACGAAGAATGAAGTACAGCTACGGTCATCCTGGCCGGTCATTCAATCCCGCTGTCATAACGCCAAAGAAGCAAGTGTGATTTATGGTAACATGAACAAGGAAGCTGGGGATACTAGAATATACTAGCATCCTTGAGATTTACGAAGCAGCAACCATGCTGCAGATTATCTGTTGGATGCCAAATCTAACGCTATTTAAAGAAAACAACGGAGGTTTATCCTAGCTCCACTGAGACACACTACTCAACTACAGAACTAACTAAAAAGCTAAAAATTATTGCAAGAATTCGTTATTCCATTCCAGTGGAATTGTAGATTACGGCTTTTTGAGACTTGGATCTAAGATGCCTATATCCGTGACAGGAAACACTCTCTTGCAAGTCTTGTACACCGCAGACTTTAGACACTAAATCACGGCCTGAGAAATTTAACGATCCTTGCATTTTCAAAGCGATAACAAACTTTAGCCGATTGGTGTTTATCTTGCAACAAAGGTGAGCCGAAGAAACCGAAATGTATGCCAATAGAACCAGCACCACCAAACAAAGGCATAAAGAAATATAACAATTGTAACGGCTCTGTACAGCATGAAATCCTCCTATCAATTTGAGAGATAATTCGCCGAGATCAAAGAGATCAAGAGGAAGAGGAGGCCCTCATTAAACTTGGCTTAGCGAATATTGAGGATGATCCAGGTTGTGACAGTGACAGGGACAGTGCAATGGGGGATAGTGATTTCAGCCTTGATTTCAGAATTGAGCCTGAGAGCCAGAGTGCAATGGCCATCATTAAACTGTTCATATTTACTTTGTACAAGTAGAATAATTCTAACTGCTACATAACAATTATTACAGTTGATTCACATTATCACAAGTCAATGGAGTACTGATGAGGGAGAGAAATCACTTTGAAAAAAAACGAAATTAAAATAAATGGAATATTAACTAGAATCTTGGTTATAATAATGTTGATATTGACTTCCTAAAAATTGGGTTTTGACTCCTGAAAATGCACCAGAATGCATCTTTGGCCATTGAAATTTTCAAAAGTTCCTCCCGAAACCCTCCGCCGCACGGCGCCGCGCAGCGGTGCGTTGCCGTGCCAGGTACTTTTACATCTCCTCCTGCTACTTTTTACGAAAATGAAAGTTTCATCTAGCCCCCCCCCCCCCCCCCCCCCACTTCAAATAACTTCGCGCAGTCCCTGTCTATAAATAGTGATCGTGCGCTTCGCTATTGGGAATTTAGGTTAGAGTGTGTGGTTTCTTGAGACAGATTTCTCTTTTGTCAATTTGCATTGGAAATGGCGATGCTGTCCTCTTGTCTTGTTTCTGGATCAAGTTTTATTAGTTTCAATTTGACTGGATTTCCACCTGGTTTACTATCAAAATGTCCAACAAGAGCCTCAAGCAAACAATATGTTACTATTGTCTTCCCTGCACATGCATTACCACTTAAAAAATAATGGCACTCTTGTCATTTTTAACAAAGTGTACCTGGTAACAAAACTTTCATTTGTTATCTGTTCAGAGATTGAACAAGTTTTCTATAACTGTTATAGACATTCATCCAATTAACTACCAGATTTTCATTATCATTTGCTGCAGAAAAAATTCCAGCATCAATAAAAAAAAGATGGTACTCTTAGCGATTTTTATCTAAACCTGGGTTAAAATAACCAAACAGTTCGCTGTTTTGAGTTCCTTCACTAAGATCCTGTTCATCACTATGTTGAGCAGACGATCCGCGAAATCTACAAAATCTAACTGATCACGTTCCTTATATTTAAGGTCTTCCATAGTTTTTTCTAAGAGTTCTCCATTCGTTTCATAAGGC
>JAJGOT010000135.1:1315000-1427500 GCA_022457155.1 Cladopsammia gracilis
AACTCTTTTGCACCTCTTTTGGGAATGTCCTTTCGTTAAATCCTTTTGGAATGAAATTAGTAACTGGATGCAAAACAGCTCTTGCTTTCTTAACGAAGAATTCTCCTTTTTGTCTTGCATAGGCCTCGTGAACGATACTACAAACCTGCTTTTCCATCATGCGCTTTTAATCGCGAGGTACCACATCTATTTCTCCAAACAAAAAGGCCTTAACCCTTCATGGGAACTCTTTTTTCGAACCTTTCTAAATTGTCTTGATTATGAAAGACGTTTTGCCATCCAAACTGGGATTTTAAGAAAATTCAATGCAAAATGGGGAGCGTTTATCCGGGAGAATGATCCTTAATCTTTTTTTTTTTCCTTTGTCGAGATGTACGGAGAACAGCAATCGCTCTGTAGAGGCTCTTTTGACCTTTCTAGGCGGATAATCAGTAAACGTGCGTAGTGTGTGTGTGCGTGCGTGTGTGTGTGTGTGTGTGCGTGCGTGTGTGTGGCTACTCTGTATTATAGATCTAAATTGTTAAGTAATTACTGTATAGTAGCAATGTAATCATGTATTGGCATGCTTTATATGTAAATAATGTAATCAATGATGCAAATAAATTAATAATAATAATAATAACAATAATAATAATAATAATAATAATAATAATAATATAATCTTTATTAAAAAATTCTCAATCAATCTTACGTTTACAATTAATAATAATAATAATAATAATAATAATAATAATAATAATAATAATAAAAAGTTTCATTACTAATGCAAATTGTAAACTTACTTTTCATCCCTTCCAAACGAGGTGAAGCAATATATTATATTAATGTAGTTCATTTAATTAACTATATAAAATAACTACAGTAGAACCCCGCTAACTCGAACTACTCGGATAACTCGAACTCCCCGCCAACTCGAACTGAGTTTGATTTCCCTTGGATTTGGGCCTATTTTTTAGTCATTTTTACTCGGATAACTCGAACTCGGATAACTCGAATTCCCCGCTAACTCAAACTATTTTTCGCTTCCCTTGGCCCAAATTTACCCCGATAACTCGAACTCTGTTTTTATGACTTCTCAAAATACAGTATCAAGAAAATAGGCTGCTTGAGTATCTGATTGTAACTTCGGACCGATCACGTGTTTAACCAACATTCATTTAATTTCACGATCTTATCAGTCACTACCGGATGCGGTGTCTTTTGGCTCGGCAGTAGCCTGCGTAGCAGTCGCATGAAAATTACATGGGCGCAAGAAAGAATGTAAGGCGCGAAGGAGACACGCGTATCTCCCTCGTTGGACTGTAGCAATAATACACTACAAACTTCGTCTATATTGCAAAAACACGTACCCAAAAGTTACACTTTGCTCGAAGTGATAATCTTTGGGATTTCTTGTTACCATACGCAAATTGAGCGACGTTTATCACAGAAGTAGCCTGTTCCAGGCGTTCAGATAGTGGGGAAAGCGCGAATAGTTGGGGAAGGCGCGAAGAAAAGCGAGCGAAAAAAATGCGGGGAGACGAGGGAACGTTCCCTCCCTTCTTCTTCCCAGTCTCCCCGCATTTTTTTCGCTCGCTTTTCTTCACGCCTTCCCCAACTATTCCCACTTTCCCCACTACCTGAACGCCTGCCTGGAACGGGCTATCACAGAAATAAATATGTACACGCTATATATCGTCACTATTTTTAATAATTAACAAAAATAAACAAATTTTCCACCCACCCCGATAACTCGAAACCCCGCTAACTCGAACTGATTTTCGTTTCCCTTCAGAGTTCGAGTTAGCGGATTCTACTGTATTTAAATTAAAATAATAGAGCTGATGATTTTGTTAAAGGAGCTGCTATGTCATGGTGATTTTGAGGTTTTCGGGTCAAAACTACCTCATATTAAAACTAAGTACCTTTGTCGTACACGAAATGCTTAAAGAACGCTAACAGGAAGATATCAAGTGAATTTTAGTGGAGAAAATAAACCATAATCAGAGTTTTAGCGAATTTTCTAAGACACAAGCGATAAACTTGAAAAAATTGGCCTAATTTTTTCAAGACGCAATCCATTTCCATCCTGGCCATCTGCAGCCCAAGTCACTTATTTTTACTCTTAGAGCACTAGTAGAATAATTTTAAACACAACTGGATCCTTATTTTTGGAATTTCACTGATATAAAGATGTATTTTGGCTTTTTAAAGTAACGCTTAAAATGGTGACTAACCCCTTTAAGGCTGTTAGATCCATTTTGCTTGCCTTTGAAAATATATCAAGGAATGAAGAGGTTCCTGATATTTGTTTTAATTACGTGTAACCTATCTTCAACAAAAATAATTTATTGTTGATATATTAAACTGACATGGTAGAATTTGTTGAAGTTTCTATTCAAGTTAATTATTTTAAGTCATTTATTTAAGTCATCAATAAATGTCTGTGTCATATACAAGCTATGTGAAATTTTACAGTATAAAACCCGTTCTTTATCGCCTACAGCTTAGAAAATACATTGAAATGTTTATTTCGAAAAAATTAAGTGGAAATCTTGTACCGTTTTCTTTCAGCAACCCGTTCTCTGCATCAGTCAGCGAACCGGCCTCATTTGCCGCCATTTAGGTTTTGAACTCGGGCCCTGTCGAGCGCCCTCGACCCAGTCTCGCTCCGCATCAGACATCGCTCAAAAGACAAGGGCGCGTTTCAGCGCAAATATCACGGCCTAAGAAATTTACTGTTCCTAACATTTGTCTGAGCCAAAGGAACCCTAGTATATGCCAGGAGAACAACTTTATGCTGATATAAACGGGAAAATATCCAAATACCGAGCCTAGAGATGATCACTCAAAATCCCCTCAGAACTATATTGCACGGTTTGGAGTTTGCAAAATAATAATTTTCATTGAGTTGCGAGAGAAGGTTTTGCTGCATGAATCTCAGATTTATCAAGCAACATTGTTCAAGATGCATTTGGTAAGTCATTTGTCTGAAACGAGAGAAATTTTGTCCATATTGCTATTCATGATCATCCGACTTTTTTCCGTGCTGCTTTTCAGACTCGATCACACTTAGCCCGCAGCTATAAAACGGAGCGAATCGACGCTAAAAAAGCAGTCTCGACTGGGATATACTGGGATATATAAGTATTTCCGTAGTTAGATCACAGTACAAGATCCACGCCTGAACGATTACAACGCTTCACGAAGAATTATAAAATTTATTCGTTAAATCTTATTTTTGACTAGCTCACTAGTTAAATTTGAACGATCACACTGGGAGGTTTCTATTACACAAACCAAGATTTGTAACATGGAGTAAAAGCCTTGAAGTGCTATAATATCGTATTTATGTCTTTTGTTTTCGTTTTCTTTGCTGTTGATTTTAGCGTGGATCGGTTCTCTTGCCATCTCTGTCGTGTTTTTCACTGGTCCTGTTTCTGGAGTCCTGGTCAACAAGTTCGGTTGCCGGTTAACACATCTTGTTGGGGCTCTGATCTGTGCCACAAGCCTGACCACCGCCTCACTGGCCGAAAGCCTCGTGACATTGTATCTTTCCTACAGCATTCTATTCGGTATTGGAACCAGCTTTGTTTTCAACGCAAGCCTGGTAATCGTGAGCAACTACTTCAGCAAGCGACGATCTCTGGCTCTTGCCCTTGTGACCGCTGGCCTAGGTATTGGGGTTCTTATCCAAGGACCACTGTTACAAGTGCTTGTAGATAATTACGGATGGAAAACAACCTATAGAATCATGGCTGGGGTAATATTAGGAATCTGTTCGCTTGGAATCACTTATGATCCTAATGTGAAGTCTGAAGACGACGAAAACAACCTGGAAAATCTCGGACAGGTGTCCTCATCAGTTAACGACATCCAACCAAGTACAAGGAGACTGGAGAAGAGAGGAATATTTCTGGATGTGTCCGTTTGGAAGATCCCTGCTTTCGTGGCTATAACTTTGTCTGCGTCTATTGCACAGTTTGGACATTATGTACCGCAGATTCACCTGGTATGTTAAAGTCATGTTTTCGATATGAACTTGAGAAATCTTGCTTGTTTTCATGGGTGGTTTTGCGAGGCTAGAGAAAGGGGCGAGTCACTAGCGTCAAGAGGGGCGTGTCCCACCCATGACTCATATTTCGAGCTCAATGTTCGTTTAAAGACTCTTTAAATATATCAGTCGAGAGATTTATCATTGCGTTTCCATGTAAATGCAAATGGCAGAGACAAACACGTGATCATCACTTTGCACCAGGTTTTTATGTTTATTGTCTGCCGATCGCTTTTTGAACTCGAGGAGAGTTGTAAAACTTTCTATTTTAATACTTTGAGTTTGAACCGTTCAGCCACCTAGACTACCCTATTTTTAACCCCAAAGCTATCTTATTATTTTTATATGTAGAATAACTAGTAAAAGGCCACCTTTTATAAAATAAAACGATAAATGCGAAAAAATAGCCCAGAACAAACTCGACAACAGGAAGCTTGGCATTTCTTTACACAAGCAAATTTTACTTGTCAAGGAGAAATCGTCAATAAATTAAAACGTTTTTACCCACGAAAATATGAACTTGCCAAGGAAAATTGCTCTTGTAGATCTTAGTACAGCAAAAAGACGATACAGATTAGTTGATGTAACGATTGCAGAAATTTAAGTAGAGCTTTTATTCTACTGCGATTGGTTGTGCAACAAGTCTGTGTCTAGATGTTATACTATGAAATGTTTTTAGCAACCTGTTTCGCAAGAAAATGCTAAATTTGAAGAAAAAGAAAAAACGTCATACTGAGGTACAACACATGCAACATGACTGTTCGTATTGCTTATCTTTTTCTAGGTGCGGTTCTGTGAAGACCTTGGCATAACTGCTGACAAGGCGTCCAAGCTGTATATTTATTACGGATTGTCATCAGCCATTGCACGTATCCCAGTGGGCCGGATTTGTGACATCCCAGGAATAAATATGTTTTACGTCTACCAATTAGTAGAGTTTGTTGTCGGTTTGTCTACGATTCTTGTTACCCAAGCCAATGATTACACAGCCATGATTGTATTTGCGGTCGTTTACGGATTTTGCGATGGGGCTTTCATCACAATCTTAAACGTCATTGTTATGACGTCTGTCGAAGGAACCAAAAGGCCGGCCGCTCTTGGGTGGCAGATGCAGTTGACCTCAATTTTTCTGGCCAGCGGTCCACCTATCGCAGGTAGGCAGAATACCCAGCTAGCAGTGTCCGCTTTGATATTCCTGGAAAAATCGGGATTTTTGCCTAATTTGATTTTTTGCAGGGATGTCAAAGGGAAATCTACTATCTGGAAATGGAGAAAAAAGTTAACTGATAATTTTAAACTGACTTTTTTTTTAATTTACCTGGAATGCTCGTCAAGTTTTTCCAATGGTAATAATTACATCATGAAGCTTTTTTCATATCCTTTAATTTCCTTGCTTTGTGTAACCTGAGATCCTTCTCTGATTTAGTTTGGTTTGGTAAATAATAGCGCGCTTAAACTGTTCCTGATCGCTGTTTACCTCAGAAGATACCACGTTGTTCATTGAACGTGGTTTCATTTGTATTTTCCTCAAGACATACAAAACCAAAACATTCACTGGTAATTTTGAAGGTAAGTTACAATAGTGTAAAAACATTTCTGTACTGCGCTTATTTAAGATAGTACTGTCACGTTTTACGTTTAAGCATTCTACAAAAGGTAGCTATATCTATAACGAGCACCATGAGTGTGTTTATATCAGTGACCCCACCCCCGGCCTCTACGTACGTATCGACCATGTTTTTATTGTTTTCTTCCTCCTTTCCCAATTACTCATTCCTCATTTTGTTCATTTCTTCCTCCTGCGTTAGGCTTAATGGCTGACAAATTTGGCTCCTACGATGGTGCATTCTACATGTCGGGAAGTGTTGTCATGTTCGGAGCAGCGATACCATTCATTTTGCACATTACTAAAAGAAGAGAGACAGGCCCACGCCTGGAGGTGAAAAATGACATCAAAGATGGCGACATGCCCTGCTGCGAAAACATGGCTGCGAATTTCAACATCGAGGAAGCTCGTTTACAGGCCCCGTGTGATGACGTCACGGGATCAGGGATTGAGTCGTCACCTGGTGTAAGGGAAAGCGAATTGTCTTGCACTAAGCTAAATAGATTCATCGATAAACAGTGTGTTGAGGATGAGAGCGATGTTTATTCACCACAACAAGATCAATTAAACGCCTCGCAATTAGTAGTAGATGCAATTGTAAATGAAGCCTTTACAATCAGTGATGAAGCAATTTCCAACAGTTCAGAGATGCCACAAACCGATTTCCAAGCGGAAGTTGAAGTGAATGTTAACTCACCAGAAGAAACAGCACAAGAACGCGAGTACAATACACGGATGTAACTATTCCATGGACGAAATTGTCTAGAGACATCAAAGGGTCGGTTATTTAAACAGCGTTTAGATGGCGTTTAACAAACCGAGGACTAAACCAATTACAATATGGCCAACCCTACTATTCAAACGCTATTTCCTGTAAACAGTGTGCATTTATCGATCTACTCAAAATGACCCACCTTTAAACAGGTGTGGAGGTCCATTAATTGTCTTAATTCGCATTTGTTTAAACAACCGGCCCATATACCTTTTTCCTAAATTCAAGGAAGCTTCATTTTATTGAGTATATATCTCAGCTTTGAAGCCCAATGGAATATTTGTTGTATTATTGTATTTTCCCTTTTTGCAACGCCATGCTGTCAAACGTCAGTCATGGTAGATTTTTAGGAATGTAACTGAAGATTTCATGCACAAAATTAGAACTTAGGGTGGTGGTCGCGGTCGCTACGAGAGGTGGTCGCTTGCAGGAGGTTTCGACTATAATGATTTGACTGGAAAACGTTTGGTATTTTGAAAACGTGGTTTATAAGGGGGCGTCGTACATGGCGGTTCAGCTGTATACCTTCTTTTTTTCAAAATGGCCGTCGAGACTGTTCAATTTGTAGATAGCAGGCATGATTTTGATGGACTTGTAGGAACAAGTCTTCAAAAATGTTTATTCTGTTATGACAAACTGACCTAAGCTCTAAAAGTAATAGGGTTAATTTCGTTAGTATCTTATACATTTTATTTATTTCTTAGTTTTCTAGATGAATAATTTCATCATTGTAACTACCAGCTAACGCGTTTTAAATTTTTACTGCTTTCCCCAGCACGTTAACGCACGTTTTCGTTCTCATGCCTTCTGAGTCCGCCTTCAAAATGGCGGGCCGTGAGTAGAAACCCCCTGACAAGTCTACTAAAATACTCCACTGAGAATCGTGGAGTATTTTGTCAGTGATTGACAGCCGTGTTTGTTTTCTGGCAATCTGAAACCGTCGTTCAAACGAAAAGAAAACAGTTCGTCATGTTTTACGCAACAATTGGTAGCCTTGTCAACGGGTTTCAACGCGCCTCCACCGCGGTCAAACGTCTGAGGCGTTTTTCGTTTTATTTAGCGGGATTTTATTTAATATTAAATGGAAATATGGGCTAGGATGTATTAAAAAAATAAATGACGTTACTATATTTTAGTTTTTCTCAAAATGATGAGCTTTTTTCCGTTGAAAACGGACCAAAACTCTTTGCGCCTGATCAAAATTATGTTGGCAAATGGCGCCGACAATTCTGCAGTTCACAGTTTTTTGGTAAACTTTCAAGACGTTTGGTAAATTGACAGTGTATTGGCAATACACTAAACTTTAAACAGTGAAAATGACAACCTTAACTTTTAAGTACTTTGCTTAACTTTTGCAAATTTCTCTCGTTTGACCGCGGTTAACAACGCGCCCGACGTGTCATTTTGAAAGAAGAGAAGGCCCTGGTGACTAGATTGGTTTACGCAGGTCATGAGTATTTGGGTATTACTAATTAATAGCGGAGCACTTGCCAGGCCGAAGGCCTGGCTGCGCAGCCCCATACTCATAGAACCAGAACCTGTCCCCGTCATTTTTCATGGTCATGGCTAGCGGAATGTTTCGCGGGCGCGCGTGTGCCCACCCTCCATCCGCCCGCCGTCGCGCAGGACCGGACTAGCTCCGCCGTCGCGCAGGACTAGCTCGCGGGCGCGTATGACGTCGCAAAACATGCGCGTACGACGTCATGTTGAAACCAAAGCGAGGCTTTGTTTTTCGCGCGGTTACACGGCCGAATGTCACGTCAGCTAGAAAAACACTTTGTTGTTTTGCTGTGAATTTACTAAGCGGAGAAAACCGTTTAAATTAAAGGCGTTATTTCCCTGAATATTTCGCGGTTTGCTACTCAAGACAAGGATACTAATTAAGGGATACTCAGAAGCCGCTTTAGTGGAAAAAGACGAGCTTTCAGGGATAAAATCTTGCTTCGGGAGATGTTTGTTTTCTACGGATTTCAGAACCAGAAGTGGAGATTTGAATTTCCAAGCAAGCGAGGCACTTAAAGGTAAAACAGATTACAGTTTTCGATGAGAATTTATGTTGATATCAATCTGTGAGTGACTTTTTATTGGTGTTATTGTTAGTTTTGGAGAATTGATTTTAAAACGTGCTTAAATTCAGTTGTATCGATCTCTTGAATTTCATCGAAGAAAGCTTGAACTCGATGAGCTATAATTACATGTAAATGGTACGCGTTTTGCTTTTAAACGTAAACTAATGGAGATTTGAATAAATTTTTTCGAAAGAAGATTGTGTTGTGCATTTTTATGTGTTTGTTCATTCATTAGATAGTTTGAAAAGCGATTTTATGTAAACAAAACAAGACTTTGATTTTATAGTACAGTTCCATCTTCACACGCATCGCCTTATGCAAATATGTTTGTGTATTTTTGCAATTTTTGATTTTCAAATCAGTTTCTCGGGCAATTTTTGACAAACAAAAACTGTATTTTATTCGGAAACTAGTGGTACTAGTTATTCTAAGCAGAGAAAAGTTGTTTTTGTGAACTTTTGTACGGTCTATAAAAATGTACTGTGCAGACGGTCGCGTAATACTGTTTTTGAGAATTGCTAAAATTGAAAATAGCCCGTTCGTCAATCTTAATTCTTGTGCTTCGAACCTTTCACCTTAGTTACCGGGGGGTAAGTTTCACCTTAGTTAAGCTTGTTCAAAGTGCGACGCTGTTAGCCTTGGGCTATCTATATATATTAGGTCATTTAATTCCAAACCCTGTTTGAAAAGGGTGTGAAAAATCGTCATATTGCCTTTTTCTTCATTTTTCCTTATTTACTAGAAATAGTGTTCACTATAGCTGCCCCCGCTTTTGATAACCTGTTTATGGGATGTGTATTGAATATAAATACCGTGCATACGACTGTTGAAAAATTAACGTTTCAAGCATTTTGCTGAAGTTAACATCCATGTAAGTAGTCGACATATTTATCTGTAAATTTGACAATGAAATCTATTACAATCATAAAGTATTGTATTTATATTCTGTGTAACAGCAACATATGGTATGTTATTAAATTCGTGTAATTTTTGAAAAAAAAAATAGAAAAGAAAACAGGTCACCAGAAACCATTACAACAATAACCAAACTTGCAACAATGTATTTGTAGACAATATAATGATCTGACAATATCGATGCAACTCTGAGTTTTTAGTGTTACAAACGTTTGAGTTGAGATTCATCATTGTGTTCTCAGATATTTGCGATCTGTTGGATCGAGTCTGTCGACCCCGTTGCTGATTTGTGTCTGACAAACCAAATTTATTCAGTACTGTTGAATGTTTTTGAATTCAAAGAAATCACTGAAGTGCAAAATACTCACCTTAAAATGCTTCTCGAAGACTCGTAAATGCAAGACCTTCAAATGCTGCAAGATGCGGGTGTGCGGAAAACTCAGACCCAGCGGAAAACTCAGACCCCACGAAATTACAAAAGAAATATACTTCACTCACGATAAATTCTTTTCACTTCGCGTAAAATGTTTTATTGTCACGCAATCACCTCACCAGTGCAGATTTACTTTGATCAATATGCTGCCAGAACAATTGAACTGTAATTTAGTCGTCGACAGAATGCACTTCCTGTTAATTGGCAACTGAAATAACAAGATAACGGCGAGATATTTATCTTGCCCGGTTCATCGTTGTCGATCAAACAGGGAAAAACTATAAACATGGTTTAAAATAGCAGCCGGTTACTTTTCACTGAAAAAATTTAAAAAAAAGAGTCGCGAAAATTTTAGTCAAATTTAGTCAGTTGTATTCATTCATAGTTATTCATAGTGCTAGACAGAACGGATTTCCCGTGTTTGCGACTGTAGAAGCGCTCAGATTTGTCTAGACTAAAGCCCGGTTTCCATATGATCGCTACGATCGTTGCGATCGCTGAAAAAAATAGTTCAGCGATCGCAGCGATTGATGGTTTCCATATGATCGCTGCGATCGCTACGATCGCTGAGAAAGTGAATGAAGATCGAGGGGACCTGGGTCTGACAATACCGTTTCGCCTCATTCTTGAAATTCAACAAAGCGGCTGTGAATTGTTTTTAAAATTTGTTATAAAGACAGTCGTATCTTTGCACTTCTTCCATAAAAAGGGCCAAATCGCACCCTTTGAGTGAGCGTACGCAGTGCATCTTGGTATTTTTGCTGTCCCTGTGATCGCTGCGATCGCTGGAGAGTGGTTTCCATATGATCGCTACGATCGCCAAGATAGAATCACAGAGATCGTTGTCGCTGCGATCGCTGTGATCGCTACGATCGCCGGAGAGTGGTTTCCATATGATCGCTACGATCGCTGAACTTTCTTTTCAGCGATCGCAGCGATCGCAGCGATCGTAGCGATCATATGGAAACCGGGCTTAAGTTGCATATTTTACGCTTGAGCAAACACCTGAAGAGAGCGCCATTCAGGAATCGCAACAAAACACGTTAATTTAGATGAATTCCGAGGCTGATATTATTTTAGCACTTCAAAGCATGCGATGTGTCCAACAATCAGTTTTTTAACATTATTTCAAGGTTTCTGGGAAGAAAACTTCTTGTAATCTCGTGGGGTCTGAGTTTTCCGCCGGGTCTGAGGTCTGAGTTTTCCGAGTCTGAGTTTTCCACACACCTGCAAGATGCTGCTAGAAGATGGCGAAGCTCGAAGGTGACGAAACGCGACCTAGTGGTTGCAAGTACCCGACACCACCGTGCGCGCTTGCTAAAATATTACCCGAGACCACCGTGCGCGCCTAGTTTCGTCAAATCGAGAACTGCTTCGCCCACTACAAACATATTTCTTACTTTTTCAACAAATTTTCTTTGTCCTTGTATGTATACACCCGGGGAATCCTAGGGTGCCTCCTCGGGTTTTGGCCTCTGGGCCAAAACCCTGCGGGGGCAATAATACGCTTTAAAATTAATATGGTAGCATGTCGGCGCCTCAGATTTTTTTCTTTTCCCCACGCTTAGTACATCTTTCTCAACTAAATCAAAGTTTTATAAATGGCTGCATTATTTAATTGCCAAAGATACTAAAAATTGGAAACAAAACATAGCATATGAAAGGGTAATCCCGGTTTGATCCTCGGGCGGAACCTCCGCGTACAAAACACTACTAAATATTTGATAATGCCTTGTAGTACGCTGAACTCCATAAAGAAAGAAAATTGTCTAAATTAAAAATTACTGCAGTTCCATCTCATTCCTAGCCTGCTCCAAAAGTTCAGATTGTGTGTTGGGAAGTGTAGGCGACTCTCTCTTGCATTTTAGATTCCTCGCTTTGTTCTTGGCTCGCAATGTCTCCTTCGCGTCGCTCCCCGCTATATGAACGCGTGGAACGGTAGAGTATAACCAGAATATATAACGGAATATATAACGGAGTAACTGGTAAGCTGCTTAGCTTTCAGTTGAGGTTAGGGTTAGCAGGTTATACAGTTAAATTTAGGCCTAAACAATCCGAGAAGCTAGGTGGTACACTGTTACGGTAGGCTATATAAGCCTAAACCTAGCTGAGGTCACAGGTTCAATCCTGAGTGAGGGTTTTAGATTTTCTTTTTTTACACTTAAAATTTATTGAAAATAAAATTCAAAGTGTCGACAAGACGTTATATAATTCTCAATAAGGTGTCCGACCTTCTTCTGTGCTGAAGCAGGTAGACTCTACCGCGTGGAACAGGCTATAGGATTTCACGTTAAGACCCCTTGTGGTCAGACCTCTCGTAAGCGATCACTTCCCGTAAGCGATCACCTTAGCTACGCATTTTAGATGGTCTCTTGCGGGATGCTCGACTGTAGTAAAATACAAAACTTAGTAATTGGCCAAGCTAGCCATTAGTCTCTCCGCGGTTCTAGTGGGTAAAGCATCCTGCCGGTGTTGCGAATGTTCGTGGGCTCGACTCCTGTCGGGATTTGAGATTTTTTCTTTAACGACAGATGGAATCATCGATACTTTATTAACTAACAAATAAGTTATAGAATTCATTGAACCAGCGTGTGGTCCGTATTAGGAAAATATTGGTCGAGTTCTTTTTTGCAAGTTTATGGACCTCGTCTTAAGCTCGGTCCATAAACGAGACCAATATTTCCCAATACGGACCGACAAGCTAGTTCAATAGGTTTTATTATAATGGCATTTTTAAAATATTGCCGATAAATTAATGCAACCATTCTCAAATTTTTCAAGCCACTTTGTGAAAAGTTTAACCAAAACTGTCCGCCAAACATGAGGAAAAATGTTTCTACTAAATAGAAAACAGTTTTCATTTGTTCATTGTTTCATAAAAGGAATTCGGCCAAATGAGTTCGTGAGCGGTCCATCTTAGCAGACCGACCGTATTGCAAAATTCAGACCGCTCAGGGAACCAATCAGAATCATCGTGGACCATCCCGCCAGTTTGCCATATAATAAAATCCTTTATCAAGCAGATAGAGAAAAATCTTACTTGTTTTCGAGAGAAACGGTGCGTTAATCAAAACAAGATCGGTATCCTGATTATAAATAACAAAGAAGGAGACGGCATGTACGTCTCGGAACGCCTCACAGGATTGGCTGAAAAAAGAATAGAATAAGCAACAGAACAACATACTGTAGCCCTGAAAACAAAACATCTGCGTGATACCCAGGTCTAATAAAAGACGTGCATGGTATCTGCAAAGTTGCTATCTTTGTAATGGCGTACAGCAATTTGATTTGTTATTGAAGCGTAACGTCTTCAAAGATGTTCCCATTATCCTTTCAATTTTTATTAGGACTATACTTAGTCAGTAACAACTTAGGAAGGTAGGAAACATAAGCCGAAACATGAGTTTATTTGGAAATGTTTATCATCGTTTCGAGCAGTACTCGAAACTACCCTGGAGAGGGGGTAATTAAATTGTAACTTGTCTCAGTCTCCTAGACGCAAAAGAGGAATAAATTTACAAATTCTGCTTTATTCAGTTGATTGTAAATCACTTTAATTTATTCCATTTATCCTTTTTTGAATCAGATCTCTTATTTTAGTATTTTTGTTATAAGAAATGTTATATCTTCAATCTTAAGTGTAGTTTTTATCAGGATTGTATGAAGAATGTATATTTCCCCTCAAGGGATATTATAATATTATTGACTGAATGTCTACTAGACATAGAATTAAGCTTTGTTTAATTAATTTTCAGTACTGCTTTTCGATGTTAGTGATTTTTTTTCCCAAAAAAATTTTTATTTTCTTTCCAACGTAAAATATACAATAAATTATATTACAATGTATATCTTACTTATTATCTTTACATTAGAAGATGTTACCTTAATTACAATACAATTTTACTTATTGCCTTACTTACATAAAACAAGAATTTCCTATCTTTATCTTAGATTACGTTACTTTAATTCCAATACAATACAATACAATACATTACATTTCTTTGGAAAGAAGAAAAAAAAGGAAAAAGAAAATAGAAAGGGAAAGGAAGACAGAAATGAAATAAATAGACGAGGAGGACGGGGGGGGGGGGGGGACCGTTTTACTGAAATAAAGACAGGTATTGAAATTGAAGCAAACCCATTTTGATTTGAACGCTCTAAATGTGTTTCTTTTGTATGCAAAAAGTCTTTCTATTTCTAGACATTTTAGGAACATTTTCGAGAACATATTTATATTCGGTAGAGTTCCTTTATTTTGGACGAGTAGATATGATACCTTGCAATTAATTGTGCGTGGTGTGCAAGTAGGTCTTCACTGTTGTCAACTAACCCCAGGCAAATAGGTAAGGTCAAAAGCACATTTTGTGGTTTCACTAGATGTTGAACCAGCCAAGATTGAAAGTTCTTCCAAAAAGTTTGAACATGTTCACAGTTCCAAAAAAGGTGCAATAGAGACTCTGAATTTTGTTGACAGAAAGTACAGGTATCAGTTAATGACACACCTATTTTATTAAGGTACCTATTTGTTGCAATTCGTCTATGAAGGGGCTTGAACTGAAAAACTTGTAAGCTACTTTCTCTTGTGCAACGGAAGGGCAAAAGATAAGTCAGATTCCAATTAATTGAATTTTCAACGATATTACAGTCAATTATCCATTTATGTTGACTTTTTTTTGGTGTAGAAGAAATGTTTTTAATAAGGCATTTATAAGCTTCGCTGCAAAGGTTCGAGGCTGATAATAACTTTTGACCACGGTAACGAAACGAAAAAAAAAACGAAACGAAATTTATTTACCCACGTAACACCTAAGAGCTCAGGAGCTCGTTTCAACGTGTACGTGCGTTCCAGATCGAATTGGAATTTAGAATGTTGGTTTTTGAGGAGAGGAGAAAACCGGAGTACCCGGAGAAAAACCTCTCGGAGTAAGGAGAGAACCAACAACAAACTCAACCCACATATGACGGCGGGTCCGAGGTTCGAACCCGGGCCACTTTGGTGGGAGGCGAGTACTCTCACCACTACACCACCCCTGCTCCCCCTGCAACCCCTGGGTTGGGTTGATTGTTACAGTTTGCACTACCTTGAGTCGGGAAAACTTTTTTCAAATATTTTATTGAGGAGACAACACCGTGATAGGTTAAAAAAGGGGCCTTGATTTTGTATAAAGTTTTGAACTCATTAAATTTTAGAAAATTTGATTCTTGATCTAATATGTCTTTGACATTATTAACTCCTGCACAAGACCAATTTCTATAAAAAATTGGTTTGTTTGCGATCCTTATAAGGGAGTTGTACCAGATGGGGATCTTTTCGAAGTGTTTTGGACTTTCTTCATAATTTAATCTTGACCAGATTTCGACTATTTCATTTGTGAAGGTATCCTGAATGGTCAAAGTAGCTACAACGGCTTGCTTAATATTACCAGTCAGAAGTAATTTACCCTCATGACGTCCTAGAAAGTAATCAAAAAACAGTTTCCATTTACCATGATTGTTGTCGTCAAGGTATTTCTGTACCCACTTAGCTTTTAAAGCACAGTTGAAAGTTTGGATGTCAAGCATCTTTAATCCACCATTTTCGTAATCATTTATCATTTCGCTTCTTTTAATTTTATCCCCTTTTTTATCCCAAAGAAAATTGTAAAAAGTTTGATTTATATCTTTCAAGTAGGATTGCGAGGAAGGTAGAGGTGACATAATATATACAAGTTGAGCGGCGGATAGAGTTTTGATGACTGTTAGTTTTCCTAACAAGGTTAATCTTCTGAGCTGCCAGCAACATAGGATTTTAGCGATTTTTTCTTTCTTTTCCTTATAATTTAGTGTAATAGCTTCCTCCCCACACGTTGAAAACCATACTCCAAGTGCTTTAAGCTTCCGAAAAGCCCATTTTATATTTTGTTGTATAGCAACTTTATCTGTCCTGTTTTTAAAAGATCCTATCCAAAGAGCCTCGGTTTTCTCATAATTAACTTTTAAGCCTGATAATTCAGCAAAACTATCTAACAGGAAAAAGGATCTTTCTATAGAAGATTTAGTACCATTGAGGATTAATGTAGTGTCATCAGCATACTGGCTTAATTTACATGGATTCTCAGCTGAGATCTTGATACCTATAATTTGTTTATCTCGTCTTATTGCGGCCCCTAATATTTCGGCACATAAAATAAAAAGATAAGGCGATAGAGGACAGCCTTGACGTACACCTCTATTTAGAGTGAAAAAGTCGGATGTCCATCCATTATTCAGTATACAGCTACTAATATCAGTATAAAAAAGTTTTATCCAAGAAATAAGGGAGTTCCCAAAGTTGTAGTATTTTAGAGCTTTTTCTATGAAAGACCATTCAAGGGTATCAAAGGCTTTTTCAAAGTCAATGAAGATAAGTAGCCCTGGAATTTTCTCGTTGTCTGTGTAGCTGATGATACTATTAAGTAGTCTAATATTTTCACCAATGAATCTATTTTTTAAGAAACCAGTTTGATCATTACTTATCACGGAAGGCAAGGCTTTTTTTAATCCGACTAGCAATTAATTTCGCGGCAATTTTATAGTCACAATTTAAGAGTGAAATTGGTCTCCAATTTTTTATAAAACAAAGAAATTTGTCTTTCTTTGGAATTAAGGTTATTAATCCTCTTCTTTGTGATATAGAAAGAAGGCCTTTTGTGAACGAGGCGTTAATAGAGGCGAGAAAGAAGGCTGGGCTTAATAACATTCCAAAAGACTTTTTAAAAATCGGCTGGAATTCCGTCTGTACCAGGCGACTTGCTTGGTTCCATGGTTCTTAAACTTTCCAAACATTCTGCGGCTGTTAGATGGCCTTCGCATTGTAATTTTTCATTGTCTTTTATTTCGCAATCGTTATTCTCTTGGAAGAAAAGGTTTTCGTATATATGGAAATTCTTGAGTGCTGTCATTGTTTGACGTGTAAAGTGTCTGATAAAAATGTTTCGCTTCGTTTAAGATTTCAGCGTCTGTATTGACCGTTTTGTTGTCGTCGATTTTAGTGATTTTAGAAAAACAAACTGTACCATGTAAAAGAACTGGCGAAGAGGTTTTATATATTTGAATGGTCACACCATAGGATTTCATCGACAGACTCAAAAGTTAGAACTGCATTACATGTCTTCATTAATGACTCTGGGAGTGAAAGGGTTAAGACAAGCCACTCTCGTGTAATTAAGCATAACATTTCACTGCCGACAATAGACGCAGCCGAGAAAAGCGGACGCACCACTCTTTCTGTCAACTGACCCACGACGTCGTTTTTGGCTTGTAGCATATTATATAAAATCTATAAACAGTAACATGAATAATCAATCATTTCGCATAACGCATCATCAGTCTTGTTCTTGAAATTCAGTTAGCTTACTGCGACTAGAAACTGCTCACTGAAAGCTGAAAACTACCATCTAGATTGAACGTCTTGAAGCCCAGAGGACATGTCGAAGCTTTGTGTTTCGCAAACACCCCACAATCAAGATGGCCCTTGGTCTTGGCTTGTCTGCTTTTCAGCAATGATGTCTTGGATGGCGGCTGTTGGCTTTGTCTTCAGTTTTGGCATTTTCTTTCCAGTGTTCATGGAATTCTTCGATGAAGATCGAGAACGTACTGGTATGTACACATAAGGAGCTATGGGAAGGAAAACATTTTTGCAAAAAAGAATTCGTGCTCTTTAAAACTAGTTTATAATTGTTCCAATTTGTTGGTCTGGTGTGACTTAAATAATTGTCCTGGAGTTGAATTCGCAGGGATAACTAGACGGCTTTCAAGTTCCTCACAAAAACATATAAGTTGATCATTTCAGTGACGCTGTTCTTTTTCAGGAAACGGCCAAGAAATGTACCAAAATGTAAAACGCACGTGCAGAGGCATTGTTTTCGCTCATCAAACCTATTGCTTTGTGCCGATGTCGTCGTGGCTGCTCCAAAGCTGTAGTACTACCCTAATTATTGTTGTTAGTCGCACATCGTTGAATAACTCCAGACCAACAGTTTGTCCCTTCTAATGTAATGTTTGATCTTCAGTATTTCATAATTAAATAAGAAATTTACCAGCCAGCCGTTAAAATAATGATTGCAAAAGTAAAGGACAATCATTATTTTAACGGCTGGCTGTTTTAAAATACACGAAGCACTTTTACGTAGGTAAATTTGATTTACCTAGGTAAAATAAATTAACCTAGGCTTTTCGGCGACGGCAATGAGAACGTGAAAACAAACAATAGGTTTAAATAGCAAAACAACGGCTCTGCAGGTGCGTTAAGTCTGCCTCACACTTGAGGAAAGTACTGAGCAAAATTCCTCGCGAGGTATTTAGCTGAGCTGTTTCCTCAAGTGTGCGTGGAGTTTTTGTGAGTTTTTCGGCTCGCGAGGTCGTGAGGTAAATATCTGTCGTGTTTGATATTTTTTGCCTCGTGAGACAAATTCCTCATCGTGTGCGGGTGCCGCGAGAATCTGGCTGAGCCAAATTAATCGATCAGCCAATAAAATTGCATGGCGAGCTCACGTGATTTCAATCTCGACATTCAAGATGGCGGACAGGAGTGTGTTTTATTTTTGTTTGGGACAAAAGCATATATATAAGACTCCAAGACCATAGCCCCAGTCATACCCAGGGTAAGGCACACAAAACCAAAGCCCACTAGACTGCGCTCTATTTTGGAAACAGAATCACGGCACCAGCGAACGACGGAGATGAGGAAACAGAGCTCAGACAGACAATAAGACCAAGGAAACGGAGAGCTATAATATATATAGATAGCCTGAGCCTAACAGCGTCGCTCTCTGAACAGAAAGCTGATGATAAGCTTAGCTTAACTAGGGTGAAAGGCCGGAAGCACAATAATTAAGATTGACGACTGGGTTATTTTCCAATTTTAGCAATTCTCAAAAACAGTATTACGCGATCGACCGTCTGCACAGTACGTTTAGACGTCAGAAATTAAAAATAGTTAAAGATAATAAATATGACGAAAAGAACTTCTTACAATATGAAGGTAGTCACATGTCTAAAATAGTTAAAAACGTGGTATTTACAAGTCTTAGCAAACTTCAAACATGCAAACACTCTACGTTTAATAACTGAAATATTGTCTCTGCTTCTCGCATTGAGATGTGTTAATATAAATATTATATATTGTAGGTCGCCATACACACCCTTGACCCTAGTTTCGACTCATGTGTTGTCTTCGTCGACTGCTTTTTATATTATTCACACATTTCTACATGAAAATGTTGCGGTTATAAAAATTTTGTGTAATGATAATGCATCCCAAAATAATTTACTTAGTGCATCCGGATACTAACAAAAAAGAACGATCAACCGAGAATCCAAGCTTTCTTTATCTGTGTACATGTGACGCTGTTCATGTCTGAAAGATTGGGACAACCTACTAAACTTAGATAGTTTCATATTCTAAGTAAAGTGATTATTGTGTAACCATTACGAGACGTTTTTAAGATCATAGTTAATTTGCATTTGAATTCCTTAGAATCCAAGTTTTCTTCATCTATGTAAACGTGACGCTATTCTGCCTGAAAGCTTTTTGACGACTTCCTAATTAGGAACAGCGTCACCAAAATTAGCTTAGACATTATTATCATACTCAAAGTAGGGTGATTATTGTCTGAACTATTGAGAAACGTTTTTTACACCATACGGCCGCAGCTTAACCCGCCGTTTCTGTAGCATGAAGCAACTAGGAGTGTTGCTACTCCCCCTGGTGTGGTCGCTTAAGGGAGGTGGTGGCTTAAAATAAAGAGTTTTTGAAACAGTATTTGACTGAGAAACAAAACCGTTATTTACAAAGTGTTAGCTTACGGGAATGACTGTAGTTTAATTTGCATTCGAGTTCCGCAGCGGAACTCCAAGAGTAATATAGTAAATTGTCTTCATCCACAAGGTCACATCAATTATTCACACTCAAATCAACGGACAGTAGAAGTCCGGATTTGTAGAACTATACTTACTATAAAACTTGACACCATTTTACTTACTTTCTTTTAGAAATTTTGCTCTTGTAAGCTTTATTGCACCAATACCGGACCAAAACCGCCAGTGTTTGTACCCGATATATATTAGCGTTGTTCACGGGATAACAAGTGCTATTCACTTCCAAGCAATTTGCACGCGAAAATTGTAATCGTTGTCAGGAATAAATGTGTTGAAATTCAACATTTTCGTGCTATATTATCTCACTGTTTTACGATATAAAAAAACAACTATTTACCTCAGCGTCGGTGGCCAGTGGTAGATATTTACCTCGCAGGTCCGCGGCTCGGTAAATATCCACCATTAACCACCTCCACCTCGGTGAATAGTTGTTAAATATCACACGTGCTTGTTCTGATTGGCTAATTGGTTAACTGACATCTCGAAAGTTATTAACACGATCAAAAAACAAGCCAGTCCAATTTCAAGAAGTGGTCAATGAAGATTCTGTGAAAAAGAGTAATCTTGTCATTTAGCCCCTGGTTGCTTAATACAACCTTCTTGTTTGCTTAAACTTTGTGTATCCTTCTTGTTTGCTTTGTATACCCTTCTTGTTTGCTTTGTCTATCCTTCTTGTTTGCTTTGTCTATCCTTCTTGTTTGCTTTGTCTACCCTTCTTGTTTGCTTTGTCTACCCTTCTTGTTTGCTTTATCTACCCTTCTTGTTTGCTTTGTCTACCCTTCTTGTTTGCTTTGTCTACCCTTCTTGTTTGCTTTGACTACCCTTCTTGTTTGCTTTGTCTACCCTTCTTGTTTGCTTTGTCTATCCTTCTTGTTTGCTTTGTCTACCCTTCTTGTTTGCTTTGTCTATCCTTCTTGTTTGCTTTGTCTACCCTTCTTGTTTGCTTTGCCTATCCTTCTTTTTTGCTTTGTATATCCTTCTTGTTTGCTTTGTCTACCCTTCTTGTTTGCTTTATATATCCTTCCCGGATGCTTTATTGTTCTTCCTTTTTGTTACGTTTCTACTGACCTTCATGACCAGTACCGTCAAGCCAACGTGATGTCGCATGAAATACGTCATTTAAAAGAAAATCACATTGACTTTGACTTTTGAGGTATGATGACTAACTGTATGGAAACCACATGAATGAATTTCACTAGACTACAAAACTATCCTTCACATTCTCGTACGATATATAAGTATTTCCGTGGTTAGATCACAGTTAAAGAAGATTCCCGCCTGAACACTTAAACGCTTAACGAAGAAATACAATAATTATTCGTTAAACCTTATTTTTGACGTAAAGGAAAACAACTTTGAAGTCGATGCAAGTTATGGAAAGGGTAAACAACAAACAAACAAACAAAATACAAACTCAAGGGCAATAAGCTAGCGTTGCTTTAGTAACGCCGCTATGGCTTGAATACCAGTGACACATACTGTAAAACGTTGATCACTTTTCATAAACTTGGTGAAGTATATATAAAAGCAATCGAAGAATGTGTTTCCTGCGAAATTTTGATATCAAAACATACACCCCATGGCAAAAATAGACTGAGTTGAGCCTCCTTAAGTACATTTGGAATTTATAATTAAAGGACTTCTTACAATATTAAGGTAGTCACATGTCTTAAATAGTTGACTCTTGACAACCAATTTATTCACAGTACACAGCAGAAGAGTACATCAGTATATGAGGACTGGATACTGCATAGACATAGGCAAGCTTCTCGTTTTCTAATCCCACCAATGTCAAGGTTGTTGTGTCTAGGAAGTTGCTCCATGTTAGTCTTGCGCCTGGATTCAGATAGGAACAAGAGGCTGCAAGCAGCCTATACTCATGCGCATGCGTACGAAAGTTTTATGATATATTTTAAACATGATAAGAAGATGTCCGACATGGAGAAGAGTTACTCCTTTCATTCAGTCATCATTCCTGCAAACTGTGTTCTTTACTATTGAATGTTTTGTAAATAAAGGCCGTACCACAATGAAGCCAGTGATTGTTCTACGTCTTATATATAGCTAACGTGAACATTAGTAATGTAAGTAGGGTTGTAGGAGATGCTGTCGTGACACTTCAGTAACGCTGTTTTACCGGAAGTGGGAGTAGCCGGAAGTCACAAAACAGGAAGTCTATGAACCGGAAGAGCACAATTTAAAATATGCGTGCATAAATTTGCATGCAAAATCGTGACACCAAAAAAAAAAAAATAAGAAGAAAAACCGAGGCCATTTTATAACTCATGCCGCTACGCGCATGAGTAATTAAGGAGAGGAGGTAAACCGTGTTTCGCGGGTTGGAAATGTATTTCTTCCATTGCTTATTAGTAACTGGGGTCGATGGGCTCTCACTTCTTTTCTTTCGTTCTGCACTGTAACTATTTGATGGATACTGGCAAATACTGGAGAGGTGACAATCTCAAAGTACGTTGAGAAATGCAAAACGTTGTTGCTTGAATTAGTGCCATATCGTCAATTAAATGTGCAAATAGTCATTTCCTGGCTGTATCAGAAGTCTTGGTTCCACGACTTCGTCAGCTTCTAAGATCGAAAGGTGGACACTTTTGAAAGTCTCGCGTAAAGTGCCTTCAGGGTGCGCAAGGGAGATAGGGACGGCACTTTAGCTACGAACAAAATATGTAAAACCATGTCTCCGCCGATCGTGAACATTTTTTCTCACCTGCTGCTATAACGGTGACTTTCTTCATTGATAGTCGAATGTTTTAATCTTGAGGGTTAGAATTGTTTCCCAGAAATTAATCTAATTGCGATTTAAACGCTTTTGGACGAATTTATTCATGCGCGCACGATCCGATGTTGTGCGTTTCACTGCCACTTAGCGATGTCAATTGGCAAGACAACACCACTTGCAATCAGATACCACGCAGCTCTTTAGAACCTCAAATTTCACTGGACCTGGGTATCACGCACGAAGGAAGCATAAGAGTTGCTCGAGGCGATAGCCGAGAGCAACTTTATCTTCATGAGTGCTTTCCAAACTTTCCAAGTGCATACATAACTCGATAGATGCACAGTGAAAGCATAAACCAATTCTTTTATAACAAAGCAACAAGGAACGAAAAATGACTGAACGAAAAATGGCACGAAAAATATTGCTAAGTGTCGCAGTTCACCTTGGCGAAGCTGAATGAAAGTTCACCTTGGCAAAGCTGTTGAAACCCTCTTGGTCTCAGTGGAGAAAACGAACAAGTACAACTTTCTGAAAATGTCTTCTAATAACTGAATTAGCTTTAAAATATGGTATGCATGTATTATACTTCCTTGAAAATGTTCCTAAACATTGAACAGAAATATCTCGCCATTACGGCTGTAGGATCTAAAAGAGCAAGTTTGTATCTTTTCGCGCGGCACGGGCTGTTATGTGCACGTTTTGTCGAACTCAGTGGAGAAATAATTTATGAACTGAAACAGACTCGCTGTGCAGCTCAAAAGCCCGGGGGGGGGGGGGGACTCCCATATAAAAATGACGGGGTGCTCGTGGTACCTTTTAAGGGTCAAAATTTGTGGATTGGTACCGCTTAGGGTACTAAAATCTAAAATGACTACCATTACAACAACAAACAACAACAAACAAAACTTTATTAGACATAAAAGCTTAAGTACAGTTCCCCTGCAAATTAGCAAAAACGCTATTCGAGGCAGGGAAAAGTAATGTAATTAGAATGTAATTAGAATTATCGCGGTACCTTTTAGGGTATGAGCCGAAAAAATATGACAGAATATGACATGTGTTGTTTTAGAATTGGGGTAAAAATTATTTTGAGCCACACCCATCAAACGAGATTGTGGTACCTTTTAGGGTGTTTTTCGAAAATTTCCGACGAGCACCCCTGTCATTTTTATATGGGAGTCCTCCCACCCCCGGCTCAAAAGCCGTTGTTAATTGAGGAGAGAACAGCTTATGCTTTCAGTAAGAGGTTGACTTCGGACTTAAAATGTGTGGTCTAAAGGTGCAGGTTCTTTAGCGAATGGTCCATGTCAAAACAACAACAAGAACGATTCAACTCGTTTAAACTTGTAAACTTGTTTTTTAGAAAGATTGGTGAAATTTCACACCTTTCTTGTCCCCGCCATGAGGCATTGTCGTTTTTCTTTTTTCACAAAACGCGAATGCCCGAGGGTTGTCCCAGAAGGAACATGGGCACTGCTTGAATTGACTGATGCATAACAATTTACAGTGAACGGCTTTTAATGCTGCAATGTCATATTTACGTCTGTTTCTTTGTTGTTGTTTTTCTTTGTCTAGCGTGGATCGGTTCTCTTGCCATCGCTGTGATGTTCTTTACTGGTCCCGTTTCTGGAGTTCTGGTCAAAAAGTTCGGTTGCCGGTTAACAAATCTTCTTGGGTCTCTGATCTGCGCAACAAGTCTGGCAACCGCCTCACTGGCCAAAGACCTCGTGATATTGTATCTTTCCTACAGCATTCTATTCGGCATCGGAACCAGCTTTATTTACAACGCAAGCCTGGTAATCACGAGTAACTATTTCAGCAAACGACGATCTCTGGCTCTTGCCCTTGTGACCTCTGGCGGAAGTATTGGGGTACTTATCCAAGCACCACTTTTGCAAGTGATTATAGATAATTACGGCTGGAAAACAACCTATAGGATCATGGCTGGTGTGTTATTCGGTATTTGTTTGCTTGGAATCACTTATGATCCTAATGTGAAGTCTGAAGACGACAAAAACAACCTGGAAAACCCCGAACAGTTGTCCTCATCTGTTAACGACATCCAACCGCGTACAGGGAGACTGGAGAAGAGAGGGATAAGTCTGGATGTGTCCGTTTGGAAGATCCCTGCTTTCGTGGCTATAACTTGGTCTTCCGCTGTCATGCTGTTTGGGCATTATGTTCCGCTAATTCACCTGGTATGTTATGTCATTTTTCGATATGAATTTTATAACTCTTGCCTTTTTCATAGGCGGTTTTGCAGACTAGAGAAAAAGGCGAGTCACGCGCGACAACAGGGGCGTGTAATTTTAATTCATGAATAGCGAGGCGCAAAACGAGTTGAAGCATTTGGGTAAAAATTTCACTTGATCGTTCGATCGATCGCTCGCTTGATCGCTCGCTGATGATCAGCTGTAAACTTTTCTTGGTAATTCCGCTGACCAGGCCATAAGGCTACGAGCTCTGGAGGACTTTAAATGGATTTTTTAAGACTTACGAAAACGCTACAGCACGGCAAATGTTGTTGTCAAATGTGTGAAGTTTCGCTGCCAATTGTAAAAGTTCAAATAAACCAACTTTTAAACATTTAAGAAAAATGCACGCACTTTTGAGTTTGAAAAATATAAATTAAAGTAGAATCAATTTTTTTTCACTATTCCTTTTTTGTATCATCTTAGTTTTATGTTATTTGTTTTACTTCTCTTCTTGTAATTAGCCACATTGTTCAATTATTGTTTCGTTTCTCCTTCAGTATTATGTAATATGTCATTAGCTACATTGTTCAATATTGATTATTGTAAATTTCTACTACTTGTTGTATATGTATATATTTTTCCACAACTTGTAACATCCCGAAACTGATGATGGATACGGTTGTATCCGAAACATGTCTTCCAAATTCAAAAGTGCGTGCATTTTTCTTAAATGTTTAATATCTCTCATACTGTTAAGAAATTTCGGTAAACCAAATTTTGTTTTGATGAATTAAAAACATGTCTTAGCGTGACACACATAAATACGGTTTGTTTGAAATAAGACAGAGAAATAGATGATCTAATGTTTTAAATCCGTTTACTCATCATTTCTTTGACTTCAAACTCAGTATGGAAAATTTAAACCGATCTGCGGACTTCAAATGCACTTTTTTTAAGACTAAGGTAAATGCTACAGTACGGTAAATGTTGTTTTCAAACGTGTAGCCTGCGAGCAAACTCTCGGGCTCGGGGGCATAAAAAAAATTTTGTTTCAACGGCTGCTTTAAAAAAAGTTGCTTTATCGTGACATAAATACGCATTGAGAACTGGGTGACACAATGTTTTATATTTGTTTACTCGTCAATTCTTTGATATCCTGGGTGCCAGAGGCTTTTCTCGCGCTCTCATCGCTCTCATCGCCTCTTATGTCTTTTATGTTTTCGCCGCGGGAAAAGCTGGCTCCGTCTTCTCTCGAAAGCGTACCGCGAGAGAGCCTCTGTTCCCCAGGCTAATTCTTTGACTGCTCTGTGAAACAACAAAAAGCTTTGACCGATCATAGGGAACCGATACGCTTATTTGTAAACGGAATACGCTTATTTGTAAACTGCTTAATGTAAACTGATAATTCGTCAAGAAAAGTTTTTTACACATGCGAAAATGAAATTGCATGTTAAAGTGCACATGAACCGAAAATTATTTTTAGTAGTTATAAAATTTAGCCTTTGAAATGCACGATTCCAAACTTTGAGACGTTCAGGGTAAAAATTGGCGATGTTACAAGCGTTTAAAGTTACGCTATTTTCCCCTAAAAATAGTTTTCAAATCGCGTGGCCAAAATGTCAAAATGTCACGTGATGTGACGTAATGTTGGTTGCACGATCAGTTCAATACCCAGTATGGAGTCTTTCTACGGGCGAAAATTGTATGTCCTCGGCAGTATGAAGTCAAACATACGAAGTTACCTCAAAAGAAGTACGGCAGTGCCAACAGGGCATGTGGTTGCTCCTCCACCTCCAGAAAAGCTCAGTGAGCGTGGAAAAAGACAAGTACGATTCCATCCATGTTTACACGTTTATCAAGTTTATGTACCTCGAACCCACACTTTCTATTCATACTTTTCAAACACATGGCATCGAAATCCATTGCTTTATAATGATCTATAACAGTGTATATTTCTTGACCTAAACTTGTCTACAGAATATAGGGCCACTGATGGCATAGTTCTGTTTGATTTAAATAGACCGCCTATTATGAACCGAATGTCGGCCTTCTGTCGATTTCATGCTCGTTGATTTCCTTTCAACTAGGTGAGAAAATCGAAATTTCAAGTCAGGTAAAGTCTGTAAATGATGTATTTTTAAACCTTAAATTTTGAATGTTCGATTCCTGGTAAAAAAAAAAAACAGCAAATAGTAGTATCCTGGTAAGTAGTTAAGGGAGTCGGTATAGGGCACAAATGCATGCTGCCTCATTAGCATATGTCAATCAAATGTTCGAACCAATCAGAGTATTTGAAACAACACAAAGGGATACCGGTCATGAGCATATGTCAATCAAAAACCGGAAGTGAGAGGAAAAGAGAATTCAAATGGTTGTCAATCAAAACACAAACCGATTTCGTGTCAAGTGTTTATTGTTTGAATGAAAGGAACACAGGAAGTAAGGGGAAAAGAGAATTCAAATGGTTGTCAATCAAAACACAAACCGATTTCGTGTCAAGTGTTTATTGTCTGAATGAAAGGAACACAGGAAGTAAGGGGAAAAGAGAATTCAAATGGTTGTCAATCAAAACACAAACCGATTTGGTCTCAAGTGTTTATTGTTTGAATGAAGGGAACCGGAAGTGAGGGGAAAAGAGGGTATGGCAGAGAGGGGACTGGAACCCAGTATGGGTACGGAAGAGAGGGGACTAGGACCAATAAAAGGAACCGGGAGTGATTATTGCTGGAATGAGAGGAACCGGAAGTGATGGGTTAAATCATAGCGGAGCACTGCCGAAGGCCCGCTGCGAAGCCCCATACTCATAGAACCTATGCCCGTCATTTTTCATGGTCATGGCTAGCGGAATATTTCGCAGGCGCGCCTCCGTAACATGTGTGGGTGGGTCGGTATGTCGCGCAAGGCAAACTCGCGGGCGCGTATGTCGTCGCATAACATGCGCGTATGACGCCACATGCGCGGCTACACAGCGGTCAGCTCGGTAAACACTTTAAAAGTTGGATCTTTCGCAGTGTTTAGCGGAGCAGTAAAGTCGTTATTTCCCTGCATTTTTTCGCGGTTTGCTACTCAAGACAGGGATACTAATTCAGTGATACTCAGAAGCCGCTTTAGTGGAAAAAGAAGAGCTTTCAGGGATAAAACCTTGCTTCGAGGAACTTCATGTGTTTATATCAATGCAGGAGCAATGCGGGGAGATGCCTTGTTTTTATTACGGATTTCAGAACCGAAGAAGCGGAGTTTTAACGAATTTCCAAGTAGTCGAGTGACTTAAAGGTAAAATAAATCACATTTTTCGATGGGAATTTATGTTGATATCAATTTTTGATTGCCTTTTCCTTTGTGTTCTCTTTAGATTTGGAGACATGTTTATGAAACGTGCTCAAATTAAGTCGTGTTGTTATCTTGAATTTCATCGAAAACAGCTCTTCCTTCATGCGCTACATATAAATGGTACGTGTTTTGCTTTTAAACATAAACTAATGGAGATTTGAATAAAATTTTTCTAAAGAAGATTTTGTTGTCCATTTTTATGTGTTTGTTCATTCATTACATAGATTGAAAAGCAATTTTATGTAAACAAAACAAGACTTAGATTTTCTGTCTTCACTCGCGTCGCCTTTTACAAATATGTTTGTGTATTTTTGCAATTTTGATTTCCAAATCAGTTTCTCGGGCAATTTTGACAAACAACAACTGTATTTTATTCGAAAGTAGTCGTACTAGTCATTCTAGATAGAGAAAAGTTGTTTTTGTATACTTTTGTACGGTTTAAATGTACTGTGCAGACGGTTGGGTTATACAGGTAATACTGTTTTTGAGAATTGCTAAATTTGAAAAATAGCCCGGTCGTCAATTAATTCTTGTGTTTCCGACCTTTCACCTTAGTTAAGCTTGTTCAAAGTGCGACGCTAGCTAGGCTCAGCCTATCTATATATATATTATGAGTAACAAGGAGAGAGGGGACTAGGACCCAGTAGGGCATTTAAAGGTATTTACTTTCTACGCATGCGTAGGAATGACAACAGAACATACCAAAAAATTGCCCCCTGAAAGGAGACATTTGCTCCGAGCGTGCGCGTTACTAAAATGAACTATTGCCCATGCGCAGTTGAGCTCGAACAGCCTGGGAGCTACAATACAATACAATAATACAATTTTATTTGACTCATAACAATAGATATATACATTTTTCAAGAACACACTAAACAAGAAAAACTACAGATAATAAAAATACTTATAAAATATAAATTAACATTAGACTCCTGGAGGCTAAATTAACCAAAGAGTTTTCAAGTTAGCCTCCAGCCATTTTATTTTAATACAGGAAAGAAGGCTAAAGGAAATCAAAGAAAAGTATTGAAGTTAACTTAATAATTTTATGAAAATAGGAAGAAATTTGAAACAAAACATAAACAACTCAGTTATTTTGTACATTGTTGTGACAGTAAATAATGTTTTAACTTTTTGGAGAAGGAAAATACCTTTAGTTCCTTAAGTTGATAAGGTAGATTTTTCCAAAGATCAATTGCCATGAAAGAGATCATTTGTTTACCGGTATTTGTTCGCACGCGCGATTTGTACAGATTTTGTTTAACTGCATATCTGGTACTGTAATTGTGCACATTGCTTGCGCTAGTCCGCGCAAGTCACCAACAGAAGCCAAAATGGGCTCAGTCGAAGCATATTGCACTGAAAAAATGGCAAAATGACGGGCTTGTTTTCGCTCCAACTAAATCATATTTCCCACCAAAATGTTCACTAGATCTCAGACTCTGCAAATCCGAGTGTGGATGTTGACATTACGCCTATTAAAATGAGTTATACCGCTAAAAGCGATGACCGCGCGGTTGAACTCCATACAAACCTTTAAGTGACATTGGTTACTTCAAGTTCAAAATGACGTGACTTTTTTTTAAGTTATTAAAATATTTTAACGTTTCCAGATAGAATAATAACCAAATTACTGGAATCTGAGTGTGGATTTCCGAAAAGTAATTCATAAAGGGGCGAAATTGTGATTTTCCCTTAAAAAAATGGCGTTTTCGCTGTGATTTTAAGGGTCAAATTGGGGGTCTGGGAACGAGTTAAAAATTAGAGGCAAATGTCATCCAATTTTTTGCCATGTTCATTGTTTCATGGGTTTATTGATTTAATTATATTACAGTAAGTGAATTATTTACAAAGTGGAAAATTAACAAAGATAAAGAAATCAAACGATTCAACTAAGTTTTCAAATAATTTAGTCCAAAATGGAAAATAAACAAAGATAAAGAAAGCGTACTGTTGACAATAATAATAATAACGACTAAATAATTTGAAAACTTAGTTGAATCTTTCGATTTCTCATGTTGCGTTCTCCTCCTGAGGTATAAACAAAAGTGAAGCTTTTGCAGATCCCGTTTAATACAAACTTAATACAGACAAAGGCGCATCCAGATAAGTTGATGTAAGGATTGTATAAATTTATGTACACCTTTAAGAATACTCACATTTTTTTTATGCATAGCCTCTTTCAGGAGAGATCCAATGCTTGTTTATTTTTATTTTTATTGAGGCAAGTGCCTCGGTTCGCCTCATGCCTCATGCTAGCTACGACCCTGGGATGATCAAACTGAATTCCCTCCCCTGGGCCACAATTGCAGTCAAATACCCTGCCGTAGTACCGGATGTTGACGATTAAATGTCCTTCCCGAAGAATATACAAATGTTTAGATAGTGATAATAGAAAACTACAGTTTGCATTTACTCTGGTGTATGCGTGACTTTATAATTTGTTATTTTTATGTTGCAATGCTACTGAATGTTCCGGTCATCTAATGCTGTGTTCGCACTAGGGCGAAACATGTTTAATCTGATCACGAATCTGAAACATCTTTCACTATGAAATTTGTTCACATCAAGCGGCACACCTCACGAGGTAGTTACGATCTAAGCCAGACGAAACACGCTGCAATGCTGTTCGTTCGATTCCCGAAGGGCTTGACAAGTGAAATTAAACCACAAATCGTGCAACAGCATGTTTGAGTTCTATTTTATTTTCAGTTTATGTGTAATTATAAAACTCGAACTATCGAACTTTATTATTCGTGCCGTTTTTATCTCGTTAATGCGCTTGCGCATTAAGCGAGATTTCGAAGTCGAGTACTAAAAAAGGGACAAAAGCTGTTAACAAAATTTTGTGGACTTTTGTCCGGGGGGGTTTCTTGTTCCTTCTTTATAGAAGCTATATTAGGGCATTGAGGATATGGTTGGTTAAAGCGGTTAGGATTTCAAGAAGGGCGTCACATACTGCCACTAAAATGTTTGGGAAGCACCCCCGGACCTATTGTTAATTTCCCTAGGGTATTGGGATGTCAGAACTTGTGATGAACTTGTCATATCTCACATTACGTTACCGCAAAGGTATTAGTCCTTCTTAAATTTCGATATCTCACGTTACCTATCAGTTTCAATCATTTGTCGTAAAGCCATTATAGCTACTTTAAAAGGGTAAAAATAGGTTAAATGCGTTTTCTTGGGAAACGTAGTTTGAGAATTTCACGGTGTATTTTACTAATGGAGAGGTTATAAGAAAGTTAAATGGGACAGGAAAGTTTGTGTGTTAATATGAGCGGTATGGCAGAGCAAAATAGCATGAACTTTGCGTTTTTTTCTATTGAGTTGTGGTTACACATACCTTGGGTTTGGGGCGTTCCCAAGGGTTAATGGCTTGGGTTCGGTTTATCTCAGGTTTCATCTTACCCTTGGGGATGCGGTTACACAGTAAAAGACTCCCCAGGGTAAAATATAATAAGATATGAGTTCACTGACACTGCAGTTTACGCGCGAAAACGTACAGATCGACATGGATGACACGAATCGAGATCTTGTAAGTTTAATTTCAGTCATTCTCCTGCTTATCATTTGATAAATATAACAATCCGGCATTTTTTTTTTGCGAGAAGACACCGAAGAAGATGCCTTCAACTACGCTATCTTCAAGGTTTGTCGGCGTTTTATTTACATTTAGGAGCTCGCCACGAACTTGCTCGTCGCCAAGGAGGGCTTGGGTATTTCCACGACCACAGAATTGGTTTCAGCAACTTCTAAATAACAATGCACTCGATCACTGGTGGAAAGAAAATTTTAGAGTTACAAGTAAGCGTGCAATTAACCAAGCGTATCAGAGGTCAACTCAGCAGCAGGCAATTTCCTGTATTAGCTACGTTCTGCATTATGATTGGCCAAGCGGTTTGATTGTGCAATAGTATGGTAAACATGTCATAGTTGTGTTGATTTTCGAAAAAAGGGACAAAAGTTGTTAACAAAATTTTGTGGACTTTTGTCCGGGGGGTTTCTTCTTTCTTCTTTATAGAAGCTATATTAGGGCATTGAGGATATGGTTGGTTAAAGCGGTTAGGATTTCAAGAAGGGCGTCACATACCGTCACTAAAATTTTTGAGGAACACCCCCGGTCCTATTGTTAATTTCCCTAGGGTATTGAAATGTCATGAACTTGTCATGTCTTACGTTACCTCACCACAAAGGTATTACAGTTCTTATTAAGTTTCGATATCTCACGTTAGGTATCAATCTTTCAAATTTGTTTTTAAGTTTATGTGTCCTAGACGTTCTACGCTGTTTGCGTTTTATGCTTTTTGCCGGTTTCCTGTGTGGATGTGTCGGAGACGTTCTACGCTCTTTGCGTCTTATGCTTTAGAAATTTCTTTGTCCGCTTTTTGAGGTTTATAGCAGAGTTGTTTTTCAACTGTTTTAGAGCTGACCTCATCGCCTGACAGATTGTACATGTTTCTTATCTAAACCACAGAAACAACAATGTTGAGGTGTCATGATTATGCAATAGTATGCAAGAGAGGTGAGATTTTGCCTATTCAGCTAACTAAAAATGTTTCGGTTTGATTACGCAAGAGTATGCATTACGGTTTGATTATGCAATAGTACGCAAAAGACGTAATAATTTTGCTGATTTTGTTAACAAAGTTTATCAAGCAAGCATTTTAAGAAGAATTTTTCGCCGTGTCTAAATGCCCGGCAGCCGGGCACGGTCTCAAATAGACTAAATGCCCGGCAGTCAGAAATTTTCACAAAATTTTCACTGAATGGCTCTTTCAAACCTTTTGAGAGTATTTGATGTTCGTTGAGAAATGTCAAGCGATTCCAAAAATTATTTTTCTTTTCCATTTGACGAAATATCCAAGCTTGACATTTCTAAACGAACATCGAATGCTCTTAAAAGGTTTGAAAGAGCCTTTCAGTGAAAATTCTATGAAAATTTCTCACTGCCGGGCATTTAGCCTATTTCAGACCGTGCCAGGTAGTCTGCAGAAATGTTCTTAGTGTCGTAAACATAGCGATCTTATAGTATACCGAAGCTTGAATATTTCGTCAACTGGAAAATCGAAATAATTTTGGGAATCGCTTGGTAATAGACCTCTTTAGCTTGTACATTTTGTTTTCCCAATGTAGGTCATGTGATGTTACCCTAGAGAACTGTTTCTTTTAAATTTTGTTTTCTTCACGTGCATATGTATGCATAATTTATGAAAAGACAAAGAACAAATTCCCTTGAGAACATCACATGACCTACAATGGGAAAACAAAATGTACAAGCTAAAGAGGTCTATTCTAAACGAACTTTACTAAAGAGGTTTGAGTGAGACGTTCAGTCGAAATTCTGTGAAAATTTCTGACTGCGAGTCTCAGCAGAAATTTTCTAAGTGTCGAGAACATAGCGATCTTATGGTATGCCCAAGCTTGGATATTTCGTCAACTGGAAAGCAAAATAATTTTTGGAAGCGCTTGACATTTCTAAACGAACATCGAATACTCTCAAAAGGTTTGAAAGAGCCATTCATTGAAAATTTTGTGAAAATTTCTGTTTGCCGGGCATTTAGTCTATTTAAGACCGTTCCCGGCTGCCGGGTATTTAGACACGGCGCATTTTATAAGCGATTTCAGCGTGTAGATTTTTTTCAAGAGAGATTTTGTCTATAACACAACAGATCGCCCTTGTTAGTGAACACCATCTTAGCTGAACCGCTTCCAAATATCCCTCTAGCAAAGAAAATGCAGACATCTCTTAATTTTCCATCAACCCTACCCGTCTGGCTTTAAAAGCCACTGTTAAACAATTTACAACATCACACAATATTATACAACAAAAGACAAACTGTAACCTCAACAAAATTAGCGATTTTCTAAAACCATACATTTTCTAGTAAACATCAATCTATTGAGATTCCTTAAATTCCTTCGAAACAAAACACTCCCATATTATGAAATGTTTTATCACAATCATTGTCACACAACAACTGATATATAATTATACCTTTAAAATTTTTCATAAGAAGAACCTTCCTTCTTTAATTTACGAAATAACTTTGTCACACCGATACCCCTACAACTTTACAAAATTAACACCCCATCAACGTACCGCCTTAGACACAAAATCTGCACATATTAAAAAAAAAGATGCAATTTCATTCGAAACGTACTCTCCACTCCTAAAACCAAAAAATATGAACACTTTTTACAAGAATTAACTTCAAATAGCAATCAAATACAAACCAATTCATTTCTTAAACTTAAAAGGATCCATTTAATCCCTAATAGTTACATGGCAGTTAGCAAACAGATGACACCGGAAATACAAAACTCTCGACTTGAAAATAAAAAACAGACAAATAGTTTATATTCGCAAATAGCCCATTCATAATTACCTTATGCAGCCATTTCTTTTTAAACCCTCCACATACCAAAAATCAATCTCCGCTTAGCTTTTCAAAAAATTCCACATCGATCTCGATACAAACACACAACAGCGTTAAATTAATCCTTCAAAAACCATTGACAAGTAGCTAATTAGTCCATCACAGACATACCGCTAATCGATACCGGAAAACGTAGATATTTCGGCCCTCCCACAACTAAACAAGTTTCAACAAAATATTGCACATCACACAATATTTAATAAAGCAATCTTAAACAATTTGTCAATGTTGCTAACCCTTACATTTAAAAGCGATTTCCGACAACCCATCTTTAATTCATCTTCATTTTCTTTCAACTTACCAATTAAACGTTATATAAAAACACAGACCTAGGGATTGTCTTATCAAACATATCAATCAAAATTTAAAAGGTATCTCCGCAATGCCGCAATGTTCTTACTTAAAACGATTTACACCTTTTCAGTTCAAAAACAAAAGAGAGTAATCACTAATTTTTCCGTCTAGCTGTAAATCTAATTTTAAGACAAATTCGCCGACAACGGCACAAAAAAGTGCTTTTCAAACACTACGAACAATGTCTGTCTTGAATACCAAAAAATAAAACAATAAGGTAAAACCTTAATCTTTTAACAATATACACATTCTGCAATTTCTTACGACAAAAAATATTGCGAAAACGTTATTATAGTAAGCTCATTGACTAACTATAACATGCCATATGAGCAAGCTGAACCTTCATCTTTCACGCAATCGGCACACCCTTTTATCGCGCAAATAGACACATGACTAAGCAACACCACAGCTATCCTTAAAATAACAAACAAGTGTCTACAAGTATAAACTCGATGAAACTTTAGCACGTTTCGAAATCTTATCATAACTTAAATGACACGCACTATTTAGAGTTTCTTAATATAGTCCTCCTTATTTTAAAGAACATTGTAATTGAATTTCGATGATGCCTCAACTGAAAAAACATTCACTTACACTCATAATAATATCACGTTATTCCGTTCTACATAAAATCTTTGTCCCGTATGTACGCTTTGAAAAAATTGAATATTCAATTTTACCCTCCCCACCGTCACCCCCCACACTGAAAAAAGACAAGACGACCCAACATAACATCGAACTGAAACAATTTTTTTCTAAAATCAAACAGGTGCCAGCAAAACAAAATCACATAAATTGCGCCTTTCGCGCTCCATCATAGTCCGTGATTTAATGTGAACGCCGAGGAGAGAGAGAGAGCGGGGGGGGGGGGGGGGGGGGGGTACAATTTAAGATAAGCATGTGTGCCGCCAGGGTTCTCAAGCCCTGACCCTATTAAGAGTAGAAAATCAAAAAAAATCAGAACTTGTCATGAACTTGTCATATCTCACATTACGTTACCGCAAAGGCATTAAGTTCTTCTTAAGTTTCGATATCTCACGTTACCTATCAGCTTCAATCATTTATCGTAAAGCCAAAAATAGGTCAAATGCGTTTTTTTGGCAAACGCAGTTTGAGAATTTCACGGTGTATTTTTACGAATGGCGACGTTTTAAGAAAGTTAAATGGGACGGGAAAGTTTGTGTTTTAATATGAGCGATATGGCAGAGCAAAATTTGCGTTTGTTCTAGTACGCCGGTGGCGGCTTAGAATTTTAAACATGAACGCTTATCAGCATAAGTGGAAAAGCGTTATTTCCTGAATTATTCTAGAGCTCTCACGCAATGCAAGTATGAACGTCCCAGTATGGGAATCCCGAAACGTCAAGTTGGATATCGAGTTCGAGTTCGAGTTGGACTTCGAGTTGGATTTCGAAATATGAAAAACTATAATCGATAAAAATCGACAGTCGAACCTCCCTTACGGACACCTCTCTAATACGGATACCTCTCTATTACGGACAGTTTCCTGTGTCCCGACAAAATTCGCACATATTTTCTTTAAAAAAGACCTCTATAATACGGACCCTCTCTAATACGGACAACGGACACTAAATTCGGTCCCAGAGAGCAAATTAATATAAACTTAACCTCTTTATCACGGACACTCCGGTGATCAGGTGATGATAGTTTGAGTAAGTAATACAATTTCCTGTTTGCGGTTACAAACATGTATCGCAAGATGTTTTCAGAATAGACCTTATCACGGTTTTTCCAAAATTTTATATGGGCCTGATAGCAATAATCCATCGACACTGCTGGGAAAAGCATCTCAAAAATAGTAAAATGGCCGAGTTTAAAAGCGATATCTTTTAAAATAATGGAGATATAGCTCCGCCAAGTCGGCAAATTTCACAGACGTTTGTATCGCGTGGCCAAATATCTTGCCTACCGGTAGGCAAGAAATTTGGCCGCGCGGATCTGGATCAGTAAAATCCTGTACAAGATAAACTAGTAGTTTCCACTGGAAAGTGAAGTGCTGCGAGTAAAGCTTATTGCAGAAGAAGACTTGTTTGGAGATATCTCGTTAATTGCATGTACTTTAAATAGTGAACAGATGAGCGACTTGATCTATTTTGCCATTGGATTAACTTGGCTAATATATATGCCGTTCGAACGGCAAAACCGCACGGCTACTGAACGGATGAACGCGAAGTATGAATAAAGCCGTTTCTGATGGCTCAAAACGGGAAAGTTTGCAGAGATTAGCGACCTTTAATTCTCTCTCAATGTAATGTGCGACTCTGATGAAGATAACGAATGGAAAGCAGAACCATCGACTATGGTCTAAGTAGAATTTGGAGGCGTTGGAGCGATTTTACCGCCGATTTCCTTCGGTGGATCCGATCGGCTCGATGAGCGGAGTGCTGTCTCTTTCAGAGGGAGGACTGAAACAGTTGAACTAAAAATCGCTGGAATCGCGAATCGACCGCAAAACCACTCACTGAGGCACAAGTAAACACACAAAGAAGTTCAGATGAACCAGTTTTATTCAAATATCGTTCCTAATTTTACGCTCAAACTCGAAGTGAATTTTCCCAATACAAATCCTTATAATTTCGCTATTACGCCATTTACCACGACGTTTATCACTTGAGCTTAGGCTACCTGTGCTGCCAGATGGTACGTTGTGACAAAAGGCAGTATCCTCTCGTGACCTTTTTTCTTTTGTGTAAGTGCCGATTATATTTTTTCATATTTGTATTTTGTTTTTTTAACTCGAAGTCCAACTCGAAGTCCAACTCGAAGTCCAACTCGAAATCCAACTCGAAGTCCAACTCGAACTCGAACTCGAACTCGAACTCGATGTCCAACTCGACGTTCCGGGATTCCCTGCCATGATCTATCAAGAAACGAAACATAATTATTATCAATTCGCTGTTCTGACTCAAATGAGTTCAAATTTTATATTCAAGTTCCGATGAATTTCATTGCATTCTCAAATACTTGTTCATTTGGCTCGGATGGCTTTATGCCGGTGGATTTTCAAGATCAGTTGCTAAAACGCGCCACACTGTGAAAGAAATTTCCGGGAATATTTAAAATTTTACAAGATTTTGGTCTATTCTCTTGCCAAATAATGCCATTTCAATGTAATCGATTTTTGTAACAGTTAGCGTAAACTTCGAGTTCTACGAAGGATTCGTGTTTAATCAATTTTTGCATAACCGGAATTCAATTGGATAAAAATGTACGACGATGAGTCGTGCACTTGTAATAAGCTGAGCGTGCAAGGCCTAGCCGTGTGGTTTTAACGCAATGAGAAGTTCGTAGACAATATAATAATTAAGGCCTTTAAAAATCAGTTGAAATCATTAATTCAAATGGATGGACTCGATACCTATTTAGTTTACTCTTAATTCAAAAGACAAATAGTATTGAAATATTTATGAAGAGGAATTTAACCGTTGCAACCCCTTAAAACTGTACTTATCTATATCCATGGTGCACTGTATTAAATTTTTCTTAATAGGTTTTTAGAAGACTTACCTTCTACATGCAGCTGAAAAAGCTAGGCTTAAACGTAACAGTCGCTAGACTGTCAAAAATGCCAACGAAGGTTTTAGCGAGCTCCACGCAGCTGTAAAGCGCAGCGAATACAAGCTAAAATTACAGCCTTTACTGAGACACTTACGATACGACCAAAAACAGATCGCTGCATTCACCCCTCTCATAAAATAGAAGTCTGTATACAGGTGAACATTTCAAGTTCGTTTACCAACAGGTTGCAACTGAACTGACTGAAAATTCTAAAAACTGACAGGAATCTTCTGCAACACCTCCTTTCAACAACCTTGACGGGCTTTTTTAATTTCGTTCCTATAGGTGGTTTGCAATCAATCTCTAGAGACATAGATAACAATAGTGAAACGAACAAATGCTGGTGGACGAACAAAAGGAGCTAATGAGAGAACTATTGTTTATGTCCACCAGCATGGCGGCGATGACGTAACATGAAAACCACCTATAACAAATTAAGTTATCGTCTCTTTCGTAAAAAAATACGTAAACATTGGGAACATCAAACTTTAAGAGGGTATAAAGGAAAAGTAACACACATCTGAACAGCGCCACCATTTTGGACGGCAATCTATCCGTTCCGATGTTAATGCGTAACTGTTTCCTCCTTTCCGGTTCTAGATTTCTGTTCGTGAAATGACCAGATTTTTTCCGGATATATAATTGATACTATCCATTAGATTATTACAATGGAACTCAATTCATTCTATAGGTGTCAGAACATTCACTGAAGCGTGATGCTTGAAGTTGTTTCTCGCGGTGAATTTGCCTGTAAAGAGCTGTAAACCCGGCGCAGCTTTTTCTCGACAGCTACAGTGAGCTTACTTTACCATTTTGTAAACAAGGCCAAACACACGACAAATTAATCTAGCACTGCTAAATAAGGGTGCTAATGGGGGTACCCAATTGTCAGTTAAGAAGAGGCTACACTGGTAGTCTATACTCATGCGCTTGTATAAAAAAAATTTATGTTTTTCTTTTTTAACTGCGTCACGCTGTCGGAAATCGGTTCATTTCAATATTTTCATTCATTGATCTTATCAAGTGATTTAGCTTGACAAGTAGGAAATTACGTATATCAGTAAGGCTTTTAAATTTGCAAAGTTAAGATAAGGTTACTTTAAAGGCCATGAGAATGACCAGAGTGAATGCGTTTTTGGGATTGGACTTAGAACAGCCGCTTTACGAAAATTATTCGACATTAGATTCTCATACAAAAACCATAATTTCTCACCTGTCAAGATAGCTTCCAAAACCGTAATAAGGATCGTCAGTATTAAAGATGTCTGTTTGATACAGGATCGTACACAGAGAGTATGGGAAGGAAAAAAATCGAAACTCACTGATGCTTGTGTCCAATAAAATACGGTGTGTCCACTTACTTTGGAGTCTGCTTAATACAGGTTTTAGTGTAATCAGAAATCTTACTCATTTAATCTAACACTGAAAAGGGCTCGTGTGGTTAACCCCTGGGTCAACCCGCGTTCGCGTGCTAGGACAAAATGACGAAACAAAATACACACCATACCACCATCACTTGTCACACTTCCCATTAGAAAAGGTAGCTCCATTTCCAACTGAGCCTTTGTAACAGCTTTCCCGTCGATCTTCTCTAATCGGAACAACTTTAAATCAAACTCACCGAGTCCAAACTTTCCGCTTATTGTTTGATTATATGTCCATTGAATTGTGCTTTGTCATGTCAAACGGTATGCGACTTATGTGTCATTCGAATGCCGATCCTTTGTCATCATCTCGATAAAAACTCAGAATAACTTTGACCACGCCACTCGACGCCATCACGGAGATCAAGGTCAACGCTCTACGACCCTGGTACCTTTCGCATATAATATCGGTTAATATGTCACCTGGTCACGCAGCGAGGCAGGTAAAAGTCACAAAATAGCTTTGCTGTTAGGAAAAAACTATATTGCTTTTATTAACAACAACAATCGTTAATTTAGTATAATTAATAGAATGTCACTTAACTGTTACCGTATTTTCTCGATTAAACGCCGGGCCCCGAATAAACGCCGGGTATAATTGAGGAAGTTGTAAGTAAGCTCCTCAAACGTTTGTTTGTGGTATAATAAACTTAAGATTTAAGGGCAAGGTACAAGGCTGCCAAGAAAAACGAATAATAACCCTTTCTTAAAAAATGGCGGGCGAGAAAAAACTGCTGATACAAAGAAACGCCGGGTCCACAAGGCCAAGTTTGAAATAAACGCCGGGGGCATTTAATAGAGAAAATACGGTAACTTTTCATTTATCAGTTAACTACTATATTTTTGGGCAATTGTCAGTTAACTGTTAACCCCATCAGCACCCTCCTAAATGCACTGGTATTCTGAATTTCACTTTTGCCGGAACGCAATTGGCATGAAAACAAAACGAAAAAACTCGCGAGATAATAACACCTTTTGTCACAACATTTCACCCACGACTGAAAAACCTTAAACAAATACTGATGAAAAATGGAGTTTCGTTCAAAACCAACCATTCCTGAAAACTATTTACAAAACGCCGCCTAACACATCATACAAGACGTAAATCACTTAACGACACGACTCATAACAGCCAAACTTTGAAAGCTAATATAAATGCATCGCAACCGCAAAACCACATAGCGGAGTCGGTGCAGGCCTGTCATGAACCTCATTTCGATCTAAGGGAAACTAAAAAAGTGACCGCCAGGAGTGGTGCCCTGTTTATCCGCTCCAGACCCAATATTTTCTATATAAGTGCGTCCATAGCAGACGTGACCGAAAAATGACCACGTGATCACCATTTTCCCGCCATTTTTCACGTCAAAATATATAAAACAGCAGACTTGATACTTTAGCTAACTACAAAACTTTCCGTTTCATTATGCAAGAGTAGGAACAGCAAAATACCATAAATTTTGACTTTCGTTCTATTTTCGAATACTGCTGGAGAGTTGAAAAAGAAATGGCTGATGGCGCGATGTCTGCTAAACATAGCTCAAATTGTCCTGGCATGGGGAAAGGCAGCTCTAGAGAAATGACATGTTGTTACGGCCTCCTTCCATTAGATTCGGCAAATGTGAAGTTCAATGTTTGAATCGGGCCTTACTTTAAAGAATATTAAAGATTCAGTCACCATTTGTTGTGTCAATTGATATTTTGATAATTAATATTAATATCTCATCTGATCAGATATAAAGTCATTGCACGTGACGTATTATCGATGTGGGCTTTTAATTGTTTTAAAATTGCGGCAATCTATTGTATTTGATTTAGAAAGTCTTTTCCATTGTCAAATATCCCAACAGAAAATAGACAATGAATAACTGAAAATGCACTGTGTAAATTGAACCAACAACACATTTTCATCGTCAATTAGCTAGGAAGGCGGGAAAAGTCTTTCACTTTCACTTCCCTAACATCAAAATTATTTACATTCACACTCGTGATTCTTTGTTACTCATAACTTTTTTTGACTTGCACCAACATGAATTTTCAAACCAAGTTCTCTCAATCTTCTCTATCCTGCCAAGAACCATATCCAGTTGACTACTGCGCCTCGCATTTTCTACATAATGTCTGATTCTACAACGCCATCTTTACCATATTTATTTTATATTTATTTTAGATTCTTCTTTTTTTTAACCTCATGTTTCAACGCATTAACGAGATGGCTTTAAGAGCCCTTTGATTATTTTTATTCTTCGTGTTTTGTGTCCTCTTTTGTGCATCGCAATGTACGAGAATACGCACACATGCACTGCGAGAAAATTTTGAGCCCGCAATTCTTGAGATTCGGTGTAATCGGCGTCGTTTTGCAAGCAGAAGCGAAACTAATTTGGGTTTTATTTGTCTGTTGCTGTTTTACGTAAGTGTTAACAACGTATGTGAACAATGGAATTACGGGAAACGTGTTTCCTTGAAACATGTTTACTTTAAACATGTTTACTCTAAACATGTTTACTCTAAACATGTTTACTCTAAACATGTTTACTCTAGACATGTTTTCTCTAAACATGTTTACTCTAAACATGTTTAGAGTAAACATGTTTACTCTAAACATGTTTACTCTAGACATGTTTACTCTAAACATGTTTACTCTAAACATGTTTACTCTAGACATGTTTACTTTAAACATGTTTACTCTAAACATGTTTACTCTAAACATGTTTAGAGTAAACATGTCTAGAGTAAACATGTTTACTCTAAACATGTTTACTTTAAACATGTTTCGGTGCTGATGTGAACACAGCATAAGAGTGAATCGCGTTTGAAAACGTACGTTTTTATTGTGGGTTTACTCTTCAACAAACATTTAAACTCATCCACAACAACGACGTGTATCCCGCCGCACATGAAAAAAGATATTTTAAACTTGACACTTACGGTTCAAATTTCTCACCCCAACCAGCAAATTTCAAATTCCCCACCCCCTTGGTACGAAAAATAGTCAAATGCCTGTGGTATGCCCGGGGGGGGGGGGGGGGATGTCGAAGTTTAGAATTAAAATGACCAGCGCATTATAGTATAAAATGTTTTACTTACATGTGTGTCTAGGTGCGGTTCTGTGAAGACCTTGGCATAACTGCTGACAAGGCATCCAGGCTGTTTATTTATTATGGATTATCAGCAGCCATTTCACCTATCCCAGTTGGCCGGATTTGTGACATCACAGGAATAAATGTATTTTACGTCTACCAATCAGTAGAGTTTGTTGTCGGTTTGTCTACGATTCTTATTACCCAGGCCAATGATTACACAGCCATGATTGTATTTGCGGTCGTTTTCGGATTTTGCGATGGGGCTTTCTTTACAACCTTCAACGTCATTGTTATGACGTCTGTCGAAGGGACCAAAAGGCCGGCCGCGCTTGGGTGGCAGATGCAGTTGGCCTCAATTTTTCTGGCCAGCGGTCCACCTATCGCAGGTAGGCACATGCACAGCCACAGGCACAGGTAGCTAGCAGTGTCCGCTTTGATATTCCTAGAAAAATCGGGATTTTTGTCTTATTTGATTTTATCTTTTTTGTTTGTTGTCGTTTTCTTCTTGCCGTTAGGATCAGTCTTGCCGTCTATATTTTGTCAAAGGGGAATCTGCTAACTGGAAATCGAGAAAAAAGTTAACGGATAATTTTAAACTGACTCGTTTTTTTTTTTTTAATTTATCTGGAATGCTTGTCAAGTTTTTCGAATGGTAATAATTACATCGTTCTCTGTTTTGGTTTCGTTTGGTAAACTACTTTAGAGTAAATAAGAGTGCGCTTAAACTTAGCCTGATTGCTGGTTACCTCAGAAGATACCACGTTGTTCTTTGAACGTGGTTTCTGTTTGTTTTTTCCTCAAGACATCCAAAGCAAAAAATTCCCTTGGTAAATTTAATTTCAAATTTTGGAAGTCAGTTACAAGTCAGTGTAAACAAATTTTCTGTACTGCGCTTATTTAAGAAAGCACTGTCACGTTTTACGCTTAAGCATTCTACAAAAGGCAGCTGCATCTACAACGAGTATCCTAAACGTGTTCGTATCAGTGAACCCCCCCCCCCGGACCTCTACGTAGGTATCGACCATGTTTTCATTGTTCTTCTTCCTCCTTTTCCAATTCCTTATTCCTCATTTTGTTCATTTCTTCCTCCTGCGTTAGGCTTAATGGCTGACAAATTTGGCTCCTACGATGTTGCATTCTACATGTCGGGAAGTGTTGTCATGTTCGGAGCAGCGATACCATTCATTTTGCACATTACTAAAAGAAGAGAAACAGACTCACGCCTAGAGGTAAAAATCGACATCAAAGATTGTGACATGCCCTGCTGCGAAAACATGGCTGCGAATTTCAACATCGAGGAAGCTAGTTTACAGGCCTCGTGTGATGACATCACGAGATCAGGGATTGAGTCGTCACCTGGTGTACGCGATAGCGAATTGTCTTCCACAAAGCTAAGTAGATTCATCGATAAAGAGAGTGTTGAGGATAAGAGCAATGTTTATTCACCACAACAAGATCAGTTAAACACCTCGCAATTAGTAGTTGATGCAGCTGTAAATGAAGCCTTTACAATCAGTGATGAAGCAATTTCCAACAGCCCAGAGATGCGACAAACCGATTTCCAAGCGGCAGTTGAAGTGAATGTGAACTCACCAGAAGCAACAGCACAAGAACGCGGGTACAATACACGGATGTAACTATTCCATGGACGAAATTGTCTAGAGACATCAAAGGGTCGGTTATTTAAACAACATTTAGATGGCGTTAAACAAACCGAGGTCTAAACCAATTACAATATGGCCAACCCTACTATTCAAACGCTGTTTACTGTAAACAGTGTGCATTTATCGATCTACTCAAAATGACCCACCTTTAAACAGGTGTGGAGGTCCATTAATTGTCTTAAACCACGGTCAAAGTTCGCCTTCGTTTAAACAACCGGCCCATATACCTTTTTCCTAAATTCAAGGGAGCTTCATTTTATTGAGTATATATCTCAGCTTTGAAGCCCAGTGGAATATTTGTTGTATTATTGTATTGTTCCTTTTTGCAACGCCATACTGTCAAACGTCAGTCATGATAGATTTTTAGGAATGTAACTGAAGATTTCATGCACATAATTACAACTTAGGGTGGTGGGCGCGGTCGCTATGAGAGGTGGTCGCTTGCAGGAGGTTTCGACTATAATGATTTGACTGGAAAACGTTTGGTATTTTGAAAACGTGGTCGCTTATAAGGGGGCGTCGTACATGGAGGTTCAGCTGTATACCTTCTTTTTTTTCAAAATGGCCGTCGAGACTGTTCAATTTGTAGATAGCAGGCATGATTTTGATGGACTTGTAGGAACAAGTCTTCAAAAATGTTTATTCTGTTATGACAAACTGTCCTAAGCTCTAAAAGTAATAGGGTTAATCTTGTTAGTGTCTTGTACGATACAAAAATGTAGCCAAGCCACTTCATCTCGTGACTCATGGGCTTCACAAATATGTAACAATTATCTCATGCATGTTTGAATTCCCAATAGGTACAATTTCTCAAGTACATCCTTGAAGCCCGATGGAGGTTCAGTAGTATTTAGAATTTTTTTTCGCAAGTCAACCAGTTGTCAAACGTCAATCATAGCAACGTTTATTCGAATGGCCGCGACTAGACCCCATGTGTCTGTCGACCTTCACAATTTCCGCTCATATAACATATTTTCTGAATGCATCGTTTTAGTCCGGCCCTGTAGTTCAGGTGTAATACAACTATGAAAAAACATAACATTTTGTAGGCGCTATTTAATAAAAGATAAAGATAGAAATGGCAAATCATTCCTCAGATTCCTGATTCACACACAACAAGATAAAGGGAAGTGAGGCAAAAGAATCCCACTGAACCAGCAATGTAAAATGCCAACACATACGATGCTACTTGATCCGCTATGAAATCTGAAATGAAAAAGAATGAAAAAGAAACGCGTGGTATTTAATACTTTTCACGGTGTTTTTGATTCTTGCCCTTTCGTCAAAATTTTCTTCGTAAGCTAAGTGATATCCGAAACGAGCAATAAGGCGCAGCGAACAACCAAGGGCTGGGTTGGACGGGCGTCAATTGTGAATCTAGTCAGTAATTAATTAAAGTGACAGTGTCCCGGATAAAATACTGTGTTTTCATGATTATGGCCAGGAGCTTGCTTTAAGCTTGCTTTGCTTTAAGCTTGTTTTACCATCTTGAAATAGGAAAAAAAAAATCGCCGAAAGTGATGAACGCAAAGAAATTGAAAATTCAAAAGTCCATAAGAATGGCAATTTTGGTTTCTTGACCGCCTGTTGACAAAAATCAAATTTGATGAACTGCAATCTACTTCCAACCTTGTAATCCTGCATTGAACTTTTCATTTCAATGGATTTTTATTAAACCGTAGTTTTTCAGACAGATCCGATTTTGTCTGCTATTTTTCTTTACCGTTATGGACAATGACATCGCCTCGTGGAGAATTTACATTGGTTTATTCCATCCTCGTGGTATACACTTAATTCAATAAAGGTTACTTTGGCAATTGGTCATTGGGAATTGGGAATTGGCATTTGGCATACGGAACACAATGCAATGCTTCGCTTGAGTGACCGCCAAACAATAGCTTCCCAATGCCCAATTACCAATGACCAAAGCAACCTTTATTGAATTAGGTATACACCTAATTCAATAAAGGTTGCTTTGGTCATTGGTAGTTGGGCATTGGGAAGCTATTGTTTGGCGGTCACCCAAGCAAAGCATTGCATTGTGTTCCGTATGCCTAAATGCCAATCCCCAAATGCCAATGCCCAAATGCTAATGCCCAAATGCTAATGCCCAATTACCAATGACCAATTGCCAAAGCAACCTTCATTGAATTAGGTATATACCTAATTCAATAAAGGTTGCTTTGGTCATTGGTAATTGGGCATTGGGAAGCTATTTTTTCGCGGTCACTCGAGTGAAGCATTGCATTGTGTTCCGTATGCCAAATGCCAATTCCAAATTACCAACGACCAACTGCCAAAGCAACCTTTATTGAATTAGGTGTATATAAAAAGCTAATGTAAATTTTACCTCATTGTACCTGAAGAAGGCTGGTTTGGCCAGCCGAAATTTAGTACACCTTTAAAAAATTTACCTAGTTGTATCGGTCTTTGCTTCTATAGTCTAAAATAGGGAAAGAGGAATTGGAAACGGGCAACGGAGAACGGGGAATCTCTAAAATAGGGAATCTCTTCTAAAATAGGGAATCTCTAAAATGGGAAATCTCTAAAATGGGAAATCTCTAAAATAAGGGAATCTCTAAAACAAGGAATCTCTAAAATGAGGACTCTCTAAAATGTGGAATCTCTAAAATAGGGTCTGGTTTCCTTTTTATCGCCAGTAAGTCTCCGTCGCATCTTCATTTGATTAATATTCTAATATATCAGTTGCTTTTCAAATGATCGATATCATTGATTGGACAGCCGGGCTTTATAGCCAAGCTCAACGTGGAGCCAGTATTGGGAGCTTACGCAACGACGACGGCAAAGGCAAGGAAAACGTCAATTGAAAAAATGATTCGCGCTATTTTAAACTACTTTGCAGTTGTTCCAATTTGTTTAGTTTGTCCCTAGTAAGCTCCCTAGTGGTTAAACAGGGACAGCATCTTTTCAACTTGAAGATATCGTGGGTGACGACGGAGTACCGCCTTTCCGTCTTGTACAGCCAACTAAAATCAAGAGGGGAGGAATAACCTTCTCGCAGGGTGTGGAAGGGGGTGAAGGGGGGGGGGGGGATCTGGATCCCGAATCACGGGTTATTTTTTCGTAAATTCCCGAATCATGCACGTAGCTTGTTTTTGTCATTTCCCGAATCACGTACCCTGGGAAAGTGTTGTAGTCAGGAAATTACGGAAATATCGGATTTACCTCGGTGTAAGAACCTGTGACTTTTTCCTTTATCTTTTACCTTTGTAGTATTGCATTCCCAGTTAACTCTATTATTTTATGCTTTTTGTTTTCTTTGCTCTACGTCACTCATGAGTTTCACATGTTCTTACACCGAGGAGGAGCCGAAATACCACAAAAAGCTTTTCAAGTAAATAAACTATGGACATTCGCATAGACATTCACGGTTTATATTTATTACTGCTTTTAAAGTCAAACCAGGATTCGGTTTATCCGTCGTTTTTCCCAGCCAGTGAGATCTATAAAACACGACAAAGATGCGAGCGTGAATTGATACAGTCTAAAATATTTGATTTTCACGGAATTTTGTACATTGTAAATCACAAATCACGGACCACAGATAAATCAAATCACGGACTCTATTTCGGCTAAATCCCGGATCACACAGAACCCCTTCCTGACCCTGTTCTCATCCTACACGTTTTGGACTAGCCTGTGAACAGGCTTCTTTTGGGGGAATTTGGTTAGGTTAAAATCAATTCCCCAAAAAGAGGCCTGTTTCACAGGCTAGTTTTGGACCAATGACGCCGGCACGAAAAAACGCAAAGCGGTCACGTTCGCGAGCTTACGCGATCTTGCAGATATATCGAGCCGTTCTCTCCGGGTGTTGAAATATGTAAATAATGAGAAGTTTTTAATTTTAATTTCGCTTTCAAACTTACCAGAAAGCAGTGATTTTTTTGGAGTTTTTGTGTGTGTGTGTGTGTGTGTGTGTGTGTGTGTGTGTGTGTGTGTGTGTGTGTGTGTGACGGTTTTGCAATCGAGACCGGATATTTACACATTGTCAAACTTATGAACCAGACACTAAGTGTCACAGCATGATTTGTCACAATATGAAACAAAACACGGTTTGTAGCGATCTTGAATTTCAGTCAGAATTTTTCTGAACGAAATTTTTATCGTGAGCGGACAGCTTTACTTACGGCCGCCTTGACAAAACTCTTGTGATATCATTTCTCGTAACAGCTGCCTTAATGATTCCCTATTTTAGAGATACCCTATTTTAGAGATTCCCCATTTTAGGGTTTCCCTATTTTAGAGATTCCCTATATTAGAGATATTCCTCATTTTAGAGATTTCCCGTTTCCCGTTCCCCGTTCCCCGTTCCCCATTCCCCGTTCCCCGTTCCCCGTTCCTCACTTTCCCGTTGCTACTTTAGACAAAGGAAAGGTGGTTTAAATTTAATACCATCGAGTGGGGTTTTCGCGGCTGGTTCTAAGATCTTACAAAGCTTGTTTAGACTAAGACTATAGCCGTTGTTGCAATAATGTTTTTTGGCGAACGCTGTTCCAGTGGAACAAGACCGCAAAAACAAGACAGTTGCTGGTCTGTTGTGGTCTGTTTCTGCGCCACGTTATCTCAAGCGCTGATCATGGGAATCGTTTTGGGAACGTTTGGTGTCTTCTTGCCAGTTATCATGGAAAGGTTTGATTCAGGGCGAGGACAAACAGGCGAGTAACAACTTTTATTTATCAGTTAATTCACTTCCCTGCTAGCAGAGAGTCCTTTCCAATATAAACGGGCAAACTTGTAGACTCTGCTAGCAGGGAATAAATTGATCACGGAATCTGGTGGTTCAGTTTCCCGTTTAAATGAGTTCGCCCCATATAATAGTTCGTCCGGCATCCAAGTGATCGAGTTGGCCTCCTAAATCGATCGATGCATGTCTTATTTCCGAATACACCACATGCAAATCTAAAATTGCCCGAGAAACAAATTTGGAAGTCAAGTTTGCACAAACGGACGCGAGTGAAGTTAATAAAGACTGTGCTCAGCCAATTTTGCTCTTTCTGGATTTTGCTTTGAAAAAAGGGCAACAAGTTCTTCCTTCGAATTTTTTTTATTCAAATAATCATTCTGTTCATTTCACGATTTTATGCCAACAAAACATCTGTGAAGATACGGGTTATTTTATCGCCGATAAAAATATAGGGATACATTAAGAAAACAGATTTCGAATGAACATCAAAATTGAATATTTTAGATAAATAAATATTACATAGAGTGAAAGAAGGGTCGGAAGGTTCTGTTTTATACTTGGCAGACTGGGTTCAAAGGGTCACTGGACACCCATGGTCCCATGACGCGTCTTCAAACCCTCGATCAGTTTCAAATATGCTATTCTCCTTTTCCTTCCTTTCCAACACCTAATTTTTCAATTTCAACATGGATTTCATCGTTTCAATAATTTTAAATAGCAATACTTCACCCAATCATTCAATTCAAATATCGTGCAATTCATAATTACCGCGCTAGGCGTTCAGACAGTGGGGAGCACGCCGGTGTTTGGCTGCCTCCCTGCTCCCCAGCCCTACAATTTTATAAACACCTGGAACCAGCTAGCTAATGTTTGAAATGAAGGATTGCTATTTTAAATAGAAAGATTGCAGGGTTTTTTTCTTAATAAAAAAGGCCACAATTGAATTAATAACTATTGATTTGAGCTGAAGGATTGGATGTTTGAAAAATATGCAAATAGCTGTGAGCATATATGAGTTCATGTTCAAATTGGATATATGGATAATTGAAACGAGGATTTTGAATTTTGACACTAAAACGCCTTTTGTACCCTTCTAAGCGGCTTTTCTTTGTTTGTTTGGGTTTTGTTTTGCATGTAAACGGTCATGCGAGGCTACCCTGGGAGCCAGTCAGGCTTTTCTCGCCCTCTCATCTCTCTCATTTTACACCTCTCATGCCCGGGGGGGGGGGGGGGGGCACTCCCAAATTTGGGTAGGGGTGTGCCGCTGAGTATCTGAAACCCTGACCCTGTTCCAGACAAAATAAAGGTAATTTTGCAACCCTGTTCCAGACAAACTGGCAAAACAAGATACCCTGTTCCAGACAAACCACAAAAATAGGTACCCTGTTCCAGACTAGAAGAAATAAAAATGTAAAGTCTGTTCACGACTGTTATTGTTGTACATTTATTCATTCTAGACCATGCTTTCATCAAGCGTTTACCTTAGAATGTACTCTAGTCTGGCAAATGCCATAAGTGCTGGCAAACAACAACTGATTTGATAGTGAGTAATCAAGCTAAAGCCTGAAAAAATCGACCCTGTTCCAGAGCCAAAGTAGTAGTAAACTCTACCCTGTTCCAGACTAGCTAGAAACCCTGTTCCAGACTCAGAGAGACAAAAACCATACCCTGTTTAGCGGCACATCCCCGTATAGCCCATATATGGGAGTGCCCCCCCCCCCCCCCCGGCTCTCATGTCTTAATTTTCGCCGCGAGAAGCTCCTCTGGGCAATAGCGCGATTCCTTTGATAGCGCTGATCCATGAATAACAATCTCGCTTTGACGAAAACATCCAGAATCTGGTAGTTTTCTGATTGGCTCGCGATCTTGGATCTATATCAAGCGCTGCGATTTTAAGCGGCGACAACAGTACATCAAACATTTGAGATCGGATATACATTTGAACGTTACAAATTTTCTGTTTACTGCCCTTTATATCTTTATGGCAACGATAGGTTTTTGCTAAACATGGAAGAAAAAGAGATATAGGGAAAGCTATTTGTGAAGAGATTTGACGAGTTCGATGAAAGCGATAGAATCGAGAATTTTATTCGTCTGAAGGACGGCTTTGGTATCAAATATTTAAGAACCCGGCGTGTGTTCTAAACTGTTTGTAACCTCCGGATATTTAATACTGGAATTCTGCTTGCAACTGAAAATTGGGATTCTCCGATGACTCAAGAAAACTTGATCAATGTTCTCGTTCGTACTGAAGAAATGAAAGACCTCATTGCTTGCGTGAAGAAAACAGTTTCGCCGGAGTTGTTTCAAGCGCTGCAAGTGTCACGCTCACAATTCCCCAGAACAATTCTGCAATCCATCTTGCCGAGGTGTAATTAAATCTATACGCTTTCATAAATTTTCTGAAATTTCATGTGTTTACATTGTGTGTTGTTATTGAAATTTCGAACAGCTGGCGCCGTATTCTTGTCACAACTATATTTAAACTTTCATGTGATCACAGGAAATTTGAATCAGTAATACATGTAGGATAAAGCCTGGTTTTCATATGTCGGGAAAATCCAAGACGATCGGGAATAGTCTCAGATTTTGCCGATATCTCAGAAAAATCGCCAACCATCGCAGAAATCTGGGACGCGTCGGGAAAATAGAAACGCTCCCGATTTTCCCGATTTGTCCCCGACCATCTGCATACCCCAGATGATCGATGATACGATTTCATGAACGGGGTGCTTACCATTTGTAGGAAAAAACCGGTTGGGGTGAGTGTTACATAATCAGAGATAATTCACGTGCCAGTAAAGGCACAGTCTTTTCGATGGATGACACATAACAAAGTTCAATTACCAGTAAAGTACAGACTCTTTAATAGGTGGCACCGTGAGATAATTTAAATGCCCGTAAGGCTGCATAACTCTCTCCTCCGCAGAGGCTCCTATCAGTAAAGAACAGTAAAATATAAAATGGGAGCGCGGGGAACGAGCCTCCGCGCGTTTTTTTGCCTAACGTCGAGCGTGACTGGGAGGCCTCTGCGGAGGAGAGAGGCTGCATAATGTACCAGTCAAATCCAAGAGCGCCCATTCCCCCCTCCCTCCCCCCCCCCCCCCCCCCCACTGGCATACCCCGGGCATTTGACGAGAGGTTAGCTCCGCATAGTGGGGCATTCGACGCGAAAAGAGGCCTGCTGGGCCGGGCATTTGCTTCGACAAAAACGTTTGTCAGCGGTAGCAAGGAACAGGATTTTTTCCGGTAGTTTCCACGTGGTTTTGCTGTACGTTGTGTCTGTTGACTCTTTCGTTATAAATATTCATTATTCTGGAGTTCATATGCCTTTGTTAAAAATGTGGAGCGCGGACAAGGAAATCCGGAAAGGTGTTTTAGCAGGAAACTATTCCGAGCTCGTATCGAAAAGTAAAGTAATTTTTAGTCATATTTTATGATATTCCGTCGCCATGAAAGCGCACAGGTAATTTTACAGTTATGGTAAATAAGGTATTATCCTTTCCAGATGACCTATTAGCAGAGCTAATAAGGGCGAAAGCTACATGAACAACAGGACGGTATACAATGGCTTTCTATTTCGATTTGTTGTCAGTAGAGTTATCTTTTTTCCTTTATGTTTTATTTGTGGATTTGTGCCAATTGGTTTATAATCTGTTTATTGGATATGTTGAGTTGTATTATATGTTTTGTTGGTGCGTCTCTGCGTTTTTCAAAAGGCTTGTCCAATGTGGGCTTGCTGTATAAATAAAAATTGTTACATTAAAATTGTAAAATTCCTTTAACTAGTTACTTTAATACCTCTTTGCCCTGACGGTGGGGCATTTGACGCTCTGTGAAGCCCTGCCCGGTGGGGCATTTGAATTTAAACTGCCCACATAGTGGGCATTTGACCATTTTTTTTAAAAAAAAAGTCAAATGCCCGGGGGTTTGCCCGGGGGGATGGGCGCTCTTGGATTTGACTGGTACATAATGGTAAGCGATTTTCCAAATTTACCGACCAACCGACGAGATAGCCTGCGAGCAGACGTTCCTTGTTCGTTTTCCGCGGGGAGCAAGGAAATCGGATACGTCTTACTAAAGCTTTACAAAGCGTACATTTTACCCGGGGGGAACTCCTATATGAAAGGGGCGGGGATGTTCGTCGGAAAATTTGAATTAAACCTCAAACGGAGACCAATCTGGGCGTGGCCCAAGATTTTTTTTTTACCCCTAAAAGAGACCATTTTATAACACAGACGAATATATTATATTTATATTTCTTCGCGTGCAACCCTAAACGAGACCTTGACGGCTAAATATAATGGCGTTTTGCCCAGAACACCCTAAGTGAGACCAAAATCCGAAATTTACACCCCTAAGTGAGACGACGAGCATCCCCGCCCCTTTCATATTGGAGTCCCCCCTGGGACATTTTACCACATGTTTACTATTGCTCTTCTGTCTGGCACTTTTGTGGAGCGCGCAATACGGATAAGCTAGAAGCGCTAAATAAGAGAATACTAAAATTTATACTTGGTGATTACTCGTCCCCATACAGCAGTCTTCTCACTAATGTGAACTCTACTTATTTATGTAATAGGCGCGTTCAGAATTTCCTTACATTATTATATAAGAGCCTGTTTTTCGCTCATTTTCCTCAATATATGAAAAATATGTTTTCACTCCGATATTCTTCATATGATCTTCGCGGCAATTGCATTTTGTCACTTAGTAAAACTATGGAATGCGCTGCCTGATTCTATCCGTACTAGTGTGTTAACAGACTTTAGAAGAAAAATTCAGTGTTGTAACTTTGTGTAGTCGCTGTATCGCTTAGCTATATGTATTTTTCAATGACATAAATTTATCTGTAAATACTATATATTTTAATTTTTATGTTCTCGAAAATATTAGCTTCTGTAAGCTACTCTAAAATTCGAGAGAAAATAAAGTTTATCTATTATGTCTGCGCGCACGTTACCGACGAGATTGCACTTATCATTTAAATATTCCATTTCCCCATCCTGGTACCCAGACCATTAACTCGATTTAGCGATTTGAATTTTCCCAAATTCAAAATGGTGAGGAAATTTCCAACGTTCCATTCCGAAACTGAAAAATAGGACTATCTCTGGAAATATTCCACAATTTCCGAACGGATTTTCCGGAAATTCTCTGACCCATTTGACTTTCAACCGAATTTCCGGATTTTTTGGCTAAGTGGTAAGCACCCAAGATTTCATGTTTTCATAAGTCGGCAAAGGAAGTAGCGAAATCCCCGATCGTCTGGGATTTTCCCGACAAATGAAAACCAGGCTTAAGACGGGTCAAGTTCCATCCAGCACGCTCTTCGACTCCGACACGAAAGCGTGCCCCGAGAGAGTCTGGTACCCAGGATAACGCAAGGGTAACCCCTTTAGGATTTGGAAAACGTGGTCATAATATAATAAGAGCTGGTTCCGGAGGTTTCAGTATTTTCTTCTTTATCCTCAAACAAACGAAACTAAAAGCATCATCTTTGAATGTCTTTTCTTTTACAGCTTGGATTGGCTCAGTAGCAATGGGACTGAGCTATTTTGCCGCACCCATAGCTGGACGCTTGTCAGATCGCTTCGGCTGCCGTATTATCACCATATTTGGAAGCTTGACATGCGCTCTGAGCTTGTTCGTCACCTCATTTGCCAAGTCCACCACTCACCTGTTCTTGTCATACGGTTTGCTATTTGGACTTGGTGCATCATGCGTGCGCACATGTACCTTTCTCGTCGCAGCAAAATGTTTTTATCGACGGCGTTCCTTAGCAACGGGCCTCGTATCATCTGGCACAGGTTTAGGGATTTTTATTTGTGGACCTGTAGTCCAAGAACTATTAGGTATCATAGGACTGCAGAACACATACCGCATTTTGGCTGCTTTTCCATTGGTAGTTTGCGTTTTGGCAGGGACGTTTCCTTCCCGGAATGTCGAGGAAGTTGGAGAAGAAGATAAAAAGCTCGACGACCAGGTGGATAAAGATCAAGCAGTACACACTGAGGAAAAACAAAGATTATGTCTATCACGAAGGAAAATTTTTGACTGCTCAGTCTGGAAGACTCCCAGGTTTACAGTTGTGACCATAGCTTATGCTGTCGTCGTCCTCGGAGATTATGTCCCCTTAATGCATTTGGTAAGTGTTGATGCTTTACGCATCAGTCAATTCTAGCAGTGCCCATTCCTCCCGGGATCAATCGGGCATTTGCTCACGTTCAAACCCCGGGAGTCGCGGGGCATTAGCCTTCCCTCAGTGCACCCGGAGCATTCTCATTTTCGTAGTATGGTGCTTTCGACCTCAAAGAATTCTGGCTCCATTTCTGACGAGAAATTTGTTGCGAATGTGCTCAAATCAATCGGTAATTAGATGAATTCGAAAACTGAGGGAAGACATATCTTTGTTGAGTTAGTTTGCCTTCAAATACCTTTTAGGCGAGTCTTGACTAGATTCGAGGAAATGTTCTCTCTTTTTTTTATACCCCTGGGAATTTGCACAGCTGTTTTTATCCCCGCCATGGGCATTTGCCAATTTTTTTTTTTTTTTTTCAAACTGCTAATGCTCGGGTGTTGTCCCAGTGGGACATGAGCACCCCAGGGATGGACTGATGCATTAAAATATTAAAGCTTTCGCGTGGTATTATTGTTGCGGTATTGGATCAATCGATCGCTCAAACGATGCAGTGAGGGGACTTGTGTCCCCTCGCTGCATTTTACGTCGTGTTGTTTTTGAAAATTTTGAAACTTTAAAGGGGATATGTAATGACGATTTAACTACTATTTAGACAATACTGTTAAATATTCAACTAAGTATCTTTGTTGATACAAAACAAAATGTCCCTACAACACCGATAGGAAAATACGAAGCGATTCTTTGAAGGGAAAACAAACTATAATGATTTTTTTAACTATACTTTTTCCAAGACACAAGGGAAGAACTCCATTTTCGCCCCGTGGTCATCTGCAGCCAAAAGACACTTCTTTATATTTTCAGTGCAAATTGAAGACAAGATGCCTTTATCTAAAATTTTATGCCGCTGCAATATTCAGCTATAGATGGTTTTCACTCAAGTGACCTTCAGTCCTGTGGGACTCAAATGACAAAAGCCATGGCGGCCATGTTGGTGTACATAACAAAAGAAGTTCATTAAAATTCTTTTGTAGTTGTACACCAATATGGCCGCCGTGAAGTAACGTGAAAACCATCTATAGTTTGTTTTAAAGGCACTCAATGATATGGAAAAAAACAATTCAAAGCGATTCCAAGCCTCTCTCTAAACATTCCTTGTTAGGTCCCCCTGTTATAGTACTGTCCAGTGAAAACTATTCTTGGTTTGCGCATGACGTCATAAAAATTCAAAAATCTAAACTTTACATCCTACAAAGCTGTTTCTAACATAATATGTAGATACCAGTGTAACAATCTTTGACAAAAAGTTTCAGGTTGATATTTTGTCACGCAATTCGTCGCGCTATTTCAGATAAGCCGTGAAAAAAAAATTGAACCAGTTTAAAGTTAATTTTTGTTTTATAGATGCTTATAAGCCGATCTAATGGCACTTAAAGTGAATCCAATCTTTTGTGATGAGATTTTCGGGGTAAAACTTTCTACAATTCCATAAACATTTTGGAATCGAAATCTGTTTTTTAATGCTTCTAAATTTTGATATGATTTAATGAAAACCAAGAATTTATAGCAGCACTTTATTATGTTGTTTATCTTGTCAAAATTATAACTAAAGGGGGAAATGCAACCATTTTATTCATTCTTTTGTTTCCTGGAAGGTAAAACACTGCAGAGAACTCGGTATCCCAGGTGACAGTGCGGCCAGACTCATTATGTTTTTCGGAATAGCCTCGTTCTTAAGTAAGCCCCTTGTTGGTAGACTAGGCGACTGTGAGTTCGTCAACTCACTTCATGTGGTTCAAGTTGGTTTACTGGCCCTAGCTGTGTCGATTTTACTGCTTCCATTGGCGCGGAGTTACACAGCTTTTACCGTGTTTTCACTTGTTGATGGATTTTTGGATGGTGCAGTTGGTTCCCAAATTAATCTCTTACTCCTAACAACTGTGAGCCCGCAACTGAGAGCGACTTCCTTTGGTTACGCCAACTGTTTGGTATCATTAACCCTGATGCTGGGACCATCTCTTGCAGGTCGGTTTTTGAGTTTATAGGGTTACGGTTATAAAATACTGTTAATATTGGTTACCGATATTTTCCCGACCAATTTGTTACAGGTCGGTTTTAATAGAATCGAACCAATAAACAAACAAGCAAAAAATACCGTGGTTCCACCTGTTCCCCTTCTTCGGCATATTTTAATGAAGCCTAAAAATTTTCGGGTCTATAAAATGCTGACAGATCCTGCACCACTCGCTGTCTTGAGTTAAGATCTTTAGCCTGTTTTCGGATCTTTGTAGGTCAGCCGATGTCAGCCATGGTGACAACTGAATTTAATACTGGCCAATAAAAATTCACTTTCGCTTTGATAGTTTTCCCCTGGGTCCATAATTTACGAGAAAATCAACAAAATGTTTCTGTTATAGTGCCACTATGATCAAAAATATATGTTGTGGTTCAATTTTATCCTTGGTTTAAATTTTATTTTCCTTTGTTTAAAACTCATTACCATAGCCAAAAACAAAGGAAAATAAAATTTGAACCAAGGATAAAATTGAACCACAACATATACATTTTCTGTTCTCTTCATATTTTGAAAATATAACAGGGGCGGATCCAGGAATTTCTGAAAGGGGGCCCGGGTGCATGCCTTCCCAGAAAATTTTTCTGATTTTAGCCTCTGAAACGCCACTCCAGCATTCCTAAAACTCGAAAAGCGTTTGTTAAGTCACAAAAATTAACAATCAGTCAATTGGTGGAAGTGAAACAACTACGTATAAAACAATTTTATTCTATTATTTTTATGAACCACATGGGAGACACAAGTCTGAAAGGGGGGTCACTGTATATTAAGTACTCGTTACTTACCTTACGAAGTTTCAAAACTCGTACGGGAAGTGCCATTTGAATTCGGCTTGCTGCCATTACTCAATTCAAAAATGACCGGGACCGAACCCTGAAAGTGGGATCGAGTTGGCCTAAAGATTTTGTGACGTCAATGATTCAACACGTGCCTTTTGGCTTTGTTTTCTGTGACCCGGAGGGAACCGCGTTGAGTCATTGACGTCACAAATTAATTAAGTCACATATACCACATCGTAAACCGTGGGCTCGGATTTATGAACGGAGTAATGGCGAACGGATTTTACGTGATTTTCGTGGGTTTTCGTCCAGCTATTTCTGGGCTGTGTAAGAATATATCAATCTAATTTATAGCAATTCGCATTTGTCTAAACCTATTAGATACATTTGCGTTGAAAAAAGCGGAAAAAAAATCCAAAAATTTTCGTCGTAGTGGAACTTTAAATTTGGACCGGTCCGCACGCGGGGTCCGGATGGGAAAATCTAGACCGCTGGAGCGCGCGTCATTAGTCAATCAGATTCAAGGAATTAGCAGTCCGGCCCGGTAGGATGCTTCAGAAAAATAAATATGTGTTATGTTTACACCACTTTTTTGATGTTCTCTTTTTAGGTGTCATAGCAGATAAACTAAACTCCTATGTTCCAGCGTTTTACCTCGCGGGCAGCGAAGTGCTTCTGGGTGCGTGTATAACTTTCGTTTTGTGCTTCTTAAAATCACCAAAACAACGGACTGAAAATATTGAATCACGGGAGACTGGTGAAACAGTTCCACTCCAATCCATGCACAGAACGTCAGAGGAAAAATACGCAAAGGATAAAAGAACAGTGCGCCTCGTCATACAGCTTCATGAGGGAGTTAGGTGCACAGATGTTTAACACTGGTGGTGGAGACAAATCGACCTTCTCGGTCAATTTTCGACCGCTATATGGACTACAAAATGGACTACCCAAAATGGACTACCTAAAATGGACTACCTGAAAAAAACAAAAATTACAAAAAATTGTATAGAAAAATAATAAAACAATCACATGAAAACGATCTAAATTACTCAAGTGTGTTAAGGCTTGACTCAACCAATAATTTGGTGGATTTTTATTTTAAGTATAAGCATTTATCTAATCTTTATGAAACTTGGCAAGCATTTTGTTAATCGCGTTTGTATCCATTTGATCAACTTTTTCTTGTCAAGTTTGGGTCATGTGACATGCATTTGCCTTAAAACGGTCAAAATCTTTCAACGAAAATGGGGAATAGATAGTCACATTATATCCATCCTGTTTATTCCTTTTTCTATGACTCGTAGTAAGGTCTTAGTAATGCCGCCTTTTAATCGCGTCCATGTGTTAACGGAAACCGCCATTTAAGGAAAACAGATCACGTGACATAACAAATGTCAAAATATCTGACAAGACATATGACGGATACCACCTTAAAAGGCGGAGTTACATTGGAAAGGACCTTTTGGACATTTTTATGGCGAAAGTTTTCAAGGTTTCCGATTGCAAACATTCCCCATTTCAAACAACATGGTTTGTGACGTCATCAATCAGGGAATATCACGTGATGGTTGATGAGACTTTCGTTTGATCGAACAAGTCAATTATTTATTCCCTTAAACTCCATGACCGAGGAAAGTTATTATATCAAGAAAGAATGGGGTTCCTTAAAATCTCTGCAGGGGGTCCTTTAAGGATAAAAAATCCAAGCCTTAAGTCACTTGAGTATTCTGTTCGATGTTACTACTAAACTTTTCCAGTGGTGGATATAGACATCTTTGAGTTGAGATTTAATTTGATTTATTATGTTAAGTAGGGGAATTTTTACAACATAAGTTGCTGTTTGTCTGGCAACATTTAGCCCCCCTATTAAGCAAAATCACTGAGTCAGAATTGCTGGTGTGTTCAATTGGCTGCTATTCCATAATAACCAGAGATGCCATATCACAACATTTCTTATTCTAGTATATTTGCATTCCAGTAAAATAAAATGATGGAACACACTCTTAAACTGTGCATGTTTTCTTTATTTTGGAGTGAGGGAGACTGTATATGAGTGTAGGCAGGGTGTTATGGGAAGATTCACTCACTTCACTCATAAATCAGCCTATGTATCTGTTGTGGTTCAAATTTTTCTTTTGTTTAACAATTTTCAAACCAGTTTAGTTTTTATATTAATGAATCTGGGACAAAGGAAAATAAAAACTAAACTGGTTGGAAATTTTTTAAACCAAAAAACATGAAAACGTGAAATTCCAAGGGGGGGGGGGGGGGGGGGAGAGACTCAAAAGCCAATCTTTTTTTAATAGAAATCATGTGGCTTAACTGGAATTTCCTGAGGGGTATGGATACCATTACGATTGGTACAAAACTCCGGTCACAGGGCACAGGTCAATGAATCTTACCCATAACAGTAAATAAAAGGTAACCATTTTCGAATCAGTGCTTTACCCTAAATACACTTTCAGGGTTAGCTTTTATTTTGGATGACCTGTGACCTGCATTTTGTACCAACCCGTATGGATATCTTTTAGAACACGTATTTTTTTTTTCTATATTTTCTGTTGACTTCGAAGGGATTCCACGCCATTTGAATGTGTTTGCACAAGCAAAGATTCCATCCCAGTTATCTACTCATTTCCGATTGGTTCATAAACAAATATAATGGATTAAAATGCATCATAGCGTGCATAGGACACTAGTCTCCCACGCAGCCGTCATTTGTCTCGTCACGCAACGCTCCTCCCCACTAAGTGGGGAGGAGCATTGCGTGACGAGACATATAACGGCTGCGTGGGAGACTAATAGGACACTGGTAAAAAGGTACTTTGATTGATGCACCGAATTGTGAAACTAACTAAATCAAAAAGCAATAAGTTGAGTACTATTGTACATTAATTGTCAATACTCAATGGCTAATTAGGCTGCAAAATGTTATGGTTCTTTTAGAGTTTCTTGATTACTCATTGACCAATGATTATTTCTGTCTGATGAGGAAATAATGACATGAAAAATGTTTTCATCTTAGTTAAAAACGTGAATTTAATTTTCAGCTAGTCCATTTGAGGTAGTCCATTTGGTAGTCCATTTTACATAGTCCATTTTGGGTAGTCCATTTGGTAGTCCATATAGGGGTAGTCAATGGACTGGGGGTCAGCGAAATGTACCGACCCAAATACGGTATGGAAAATTTAAAATCGCGACTACTTCGTTTCAACGGTTCACTTGTGCCGCCACGATTTCACTCTCATCTATCCTGTTTATAAATTGCAGGCTAAGCTTGTGAATGTGCTTGGCAACGAAACGCGATGTGTCGCACTATAGTCAGTTTAAACCACAGCGTGCGTTATACAATCAGGTCACGCTAAAGTCAAAATTGTGGCGTAAAAAGGTAAAGTATAAAGAAATCGGAAAACTGCGCGACTGAAGACTAAAACTACGCCATGCGATGTCAAAGAACGAAAAATTAAACGGGTATTAAACGGATATTCATTTATTTTTCATGTTTTGGTTCATTCCAGCTTTTAGGATTTCACGCTCAAGATTCCGGATTCCGGATTCCGGGGAATAGGGTTAACCCTCTATGGGGAACCACTAGTCCTACGTAATTTTTGTAGCTCAGATTTCATGTGGCTTGGAGATAGTTATGCAGAATTTTGAGGTGTAACGTATTTCTCGTAATACTAAATTCAGTTTGTTTGTCACAGATCAAAGCAAATCGGCTCAACTCGTGATTCGGTGTGTAAGTCATTTTATGTCGCTTCTTTCGCATGATTTGCAATCAACCATGCGTTGAAAGAAAAGACCGAACAACTCCTTAAGTGACACGGTAGCAAAGCAGTACAAATTATACTCACCAAATACAGAAAGTTAAAAACTAAATTCGTCGAACGAAGAGCTCGCGAAGGGAAAACAAGTGTTTGAACCAGCGTTACAATGGTCAGCTGTGCTGTTGAACCGTACGAAAGCGAGGCAAATAAAATATGCGCAAAATGTCGAGAATCAAACCAGTATCTGAGTTAGCAAGAGGCTACCAGTAGCCTATATTCATGCGCTTGCGTAAGAAAGTTTTATGGTTTATTTTAAACGTGTCACGCACCCCTCACCCCTCAACGAATTTTGCGTGACACACATTGCACCATCACTCAAGACATGTTGATTGAAGCTACTAGTTTTTTTGTACTCGCTTTGAATATTTAATTTATTGATTCCCGATCAAACCCAAACTAGTCTAACACTTCCAAAACAGTGAATTATCTCTATTACATTGGGTTATTCCAGAAAGAATCCACCCCCCCCCCCCCCAACCGACGGATGGCAAGATGGTTTGACCCCTCCCCTCCGCCCGGATTTTCGGGCCCGCTAGAGTCCCCCCCCAAACCCCCCCCCCCCCCCCCCCCCCTCTCCCGCCTGGATTTCCAAGAACAGAGACCCCTCCTCCTGCCCGCATTTTCAATACATTTTTGGAAGCCCTAAATTTACAGATAATGAAAAAAATACATGTAATCGGATTCAGGAGATTCTGCTTTTATAATATCAAAACTGTGGTGATGAGTGCTATAAATTGGTGAAACATTTTAATAAAAATAAATATTGCGTGACGCATCATGAACCCTCACCCCCTCCCCCCCCCCCCCCCCCCCTCCGTGTGATTTCAAGACCAAATCGAAATGAATTTTTTTTTCTATAAAGCTAGTTCCTTAAATAACTGCTTTGATTTTGACATGTATTAGTTTTTTTCCAGGCTTCACAGTTTCTTCAAAGTGTGGTCGCAAATACACTTCGTTTCATGCAAATTTCATGTGAAATGGAATTCGATCTCCCGCTGTATTTTCATGATCATGAATCCAAAATATTTGTTCTAAAGGTCAACTCATATTTCCTTTAATGAAAATGTCTTTCCCTTGAATAAAAGAGTTAAATGCTTATCAGAATTCAGTGATTTTCTGCTTCCGGAAGGCTTGGCGATTTATTTATCCTAATTGCAGCGCGAAGCGCTAGCGTCTACGAATTATATTATAAACATCACAAAATAATATTTAAATTCAGCAACCTGCTTTATTATATCTAGTGTTTTCTAAAATGTCCGACTTTTCCCGTGTATATAGAATGCCATTCTTATCCGTAAAGATGATTCGCATAATGTTTTTGCGGCGAATCTAAAGTAAACTTCATTTCAGAAAGCGCTATTTAACTTAAGCTTTAATAATTATATTTACTGGCGTGCTTTTACCGTGATTATTGGCTTCACGAAGAAAACATTCGAACAAGTTTAATCGCAATTTGCCTTTACACAGGAAAAGGTTAACGAATTCTCTCAGTTGAAAGTTTATTCAAATATCTATTAATTTAGTCTCAAGAGCAAAACGCGTTAAATTATCGCATCGAGGAAACTGTCGGCAACGCAAGCAAAGTTGTTTAGCACATGTAGAAGAATTTCTCGTGTGGTCGAGTTTTCTAAATATTTCTCAAAAGGCACTGAAAACACAAAGGAACAGTCTATGAAATTTTTCTTACAAAATAAATGGACATTCAAAAATGTTCTTTTCTTTACCGTAGTTTTCCAGGAATACTTGAAAATTCTTAGTAAAGTCTGTCGCTTCTCGCTTCGAGTATGACACGTCTGAAGGAAGACATGTCCCGCTTTGTGATAAATGGATGCTGATCCTCACAGGAAGATTCCATCGCTTTCAGCTCTCTAACCGCCACTTCAAAGCATACAAATCGTCTTAAGGACTTTTTCCTTCCATTTCAAGGTCTTAAAAGGCGTGTTTACATTTTGGTAATGGAAAATGAACGTCTGAAAAAATGAAGTGTAGAGTACAGAAGAGGCAATATTTGTTTGAAATCTGAAAGTCGAGTGACAAACCAGTTCTCTCTAGTACCCCTAAAGCACAGACATGTGCTCAGTAGACGGATTCTGATTGGTTTAACCTTCCTGAAGCCTTTTATAACAATAGGGGACAAAAAAACTTTCTATGGGAGGCAGGGGCGAGTTCGCGTACACTAAAATATGCGTGCATAAATTTTCTTTCCAAATTGGACAAAAAATAAATAATAATAATAATAAAAATAATAATAATAATAACAAGAAAAACGGAGCGGGAACCTTACCTCATGCCGCTTCGCGCATGAGTAATAAAAACAAGAGGCTACCAGTAGGCTATACTCAAGCGCTTGCGTAAGAAAGTTTTATGGTTTATTTTAAACGGCTCACGCACCCATCCCCCCTCAACGAATTTTGCGTGACACACATTGCACCATCACTCAAGACATGTTGATTGTAGCTACCATTTTTTTCTGTACTCGCTTTGAATATTTAATTCATTGATTCCCGATCAAACCCATACTAGTTTAATACTTCCCAAACCGTGAATTATTTCTATTACATTGGGTTATTCCAGAAAGAATCCACACCCTCCCCCCACCCTCCCCCCTCCCACCGACGGATGGGAAGATTGTTTGACCCCTTCCACCCCCCCCCCCCCCCCCCCTCCCGCCTGGATTTCCAAGCCCAGAGACCCCTCCTCCTGCCCGGATTTCCAATTAATTTTTGGTAGCCCTAAATTTACAGGTAATGAAAAAAAAAATACAACTAATCGAATTCAGGAGATTCTACTTTTATAATTGTCAAAACTGTGGTGATGAGTGCTGTAAATTGGTGAAACATTTTAAAAATAAATATTACGTGACGCATCATGACCCCCACCCTCCGTGATTCCAAGACCAAATCGAAATGAAATTTTTCGATAAAGCTAGTTCCTTAAATAACTGCTCTGATTTTGCCATGTATTAGTTTTTTCCAGGCTTCACAGTTTCTTCAAAGTGTTGTCGCAAATACAATTTGTTTCATGCAAATTTCGTGTGAAATGTAATTCGATCGCGCGCTGTTTTTCATGATCGTGAATCCAAAATATTGTTGTAAAGGTCAAAACTTTTTAATGAAACTAATGAATTTCTCGTGTGGCTGATTTTTCTAAATATTTCTCAAAAGCCACTGATAACACAAAGGAACAGTCTATGAAATGTTACTTACAAAATAAATGGACGTTCAAAAATGTTATTTTCTTTACCGTAGTTTTCCAGGAATACTTGAAAATTCTTAGTAAAGTCTGCCGCTTCGCGCTTCGAGTATGACAAGTCTAAAGGAAGGCATGTCCCGCTTTGTGATATTAAAATGGATGCTGATCCTCACAGGAACATTCCATCGCTTTCAGCTCTCCAACCGCCACTTCAAAAGCATACAAATAGTCTTAAGGACTTTTTCTTTCCATTTCGAAGTCTTAAAAGGCGTGTTTACATTCTGGTAATGGAAAATGAACGTCCGAAAACTTGAAGTGTGGAGTACAGAACCGGTCATATTTGTTTGAAATCTGATGATAGTCTTTTCCGAATGACAAACCGGTTCTCTCTAGTCCCCCCTAAAACCCAGACATGTGCGCAGTAGACGGATTCTGATTGATGTACATGTAACCTTCCTGAAGCCTTTTATAACAATAGGGGACAAAAACAACTTTCTAGGGGAGGCAGGGGCGAGTTTGCGTACACTAAAATATGCGTGCATATTTTGCATGCAAAATCGTGACACAAAAATAAAAATAATAAGAAAAACGGAGGCCATTATATAACTCTTTCGCTTTGTGCATGAGTAATAATAATAACAAGAAATACGGAGCCGGAACCTTACCTCATGACGCATCGCGCATGAGTATTTAGGACTGCTAAGTATTTAGCAAAATTAATAACGTGACGGAAATGGAACTGTAACGCTGCGCGGACAACATTTGATGTTAGAGACGGTTTCGAGAATGATCGAAAATCTTATGACGTTTGCTAAAGCTACCACGAGTGGAAATTTCAAAAATCATGACAAGGCAAGCCATGACAAGGTTTAGTATCGCGCTCCGCGCTCTATCTTCCCGCGCGCTCAAAGCTACCTTCTCCGGGCGGGGAACTCCGATATAAATATAGCGGGGGTGGTCGTCGGGAATTTTCGACAAACACCCTAAAAGGTATCAGAATCTCGTTTGACGGGCGTGGCTCAATGGATTTTTACTCCTAAGAGGTACCAGTTCTAATAGTTCCTTTCATATTTTTTCGGCTCAATAGAGGTTTTGCACGGCAGCCATGTTGCATGGCAGGAACAATGAAAATGTTTTGCATTAGAAAGAACATTCTTTCCCATAGGGAAAAGAATCTATTGTTCTTGTTTCTGCCATGCAACATAGCTGCCGTGCAAAACCTCTATACCTTAAAAGGCACTGACGTGACGTGACGGTTATCATGGACCTATTACCTACCTTTTTGAGGCTAGAGGTATATGAAAGGGTCGGGATTTCACGAGTTGAAGTATATGAAACGGTAGCGATTTCATGAAGAATAGGAAAGGGAAGCGAAGCCACGCCGTTGAAGTATAAAAAAGGCAGGGAAAACTGGCATTTAAGTATTATAAAAATGGCCTTTCAAAATATATCAAACAGACGCACGTAAAGGCTCTGAAAGGGGTACCATTTTCATTGAAAGGTATATGAAAGGAGTACTATTTTCAATGAAAGGTATATGAAAGGGATACCTTTTCTGTCAAAATCGGTATATAAAAGGGTAAGGGTGTGGACAAAAGGGTAAGGGTTTGGAGACCTCGAGGCGGAGCATCCCGTACAAAACTTTGTTGAGTACCCCCCCACCCCCCCCCCCCCCCCGGACGACCGACAAGGTGACCGACAACCGAACATAAAACCAGCAAGCAAAAGAGAGAAGGGCTGAACAAATCCTTTATGCAAGAAGAAAAAGAATTGTAGCAAAGAAAGAAACCTTAAAATGTAGCTTATGCTAATTTTTATATATAACGTTTTTTAGTACGGTTATATCCCGATAAAGAACGTCCGTGCCGATCGAAATTTATAATCAATTCAAAAATGCATTTCTAAACCTTACGATGAGCCTTTCATTTTATTTGTTTCATATTGTTCCTGTTGATCAGATACTTCCCTTTTAAATTTGAAGGGTGTTACGTAGGCGCTTCAAAATCGATAAAATATTTTCTGTTACTTTCTATTTACTCACAGGTGTATTCTCCGCTTGAATGAAACTCATCTATGATAACTTGTAAAAAGACGCCAAACCCGAGATGCCAAAGCCAGATTGGTATCGCTTAGGGCGCTGAAATCGAAAATGACCATGGTTAGAATTATCTCGTTCGAGTTTAGGGTCAGTTTAGCCGAAAATATACGACAGAATATGTCCCGTGTTGTTTAGAATTGATACATCTTAGGGGTAAAAATATATTTGAGCCACGCCTATCAAACGAGATTCTGGTACCTTTTAGGGTGTTTTTCGGAAATGTCCGACGAGCGTCCACGTCATGTTTATATGGGAGTACCCTCCCCCCCCCCCCCCGGGTGCCCGATACCCATGATCAACAACAACAACATTTAGCTTTATTTGCATGACTGTAGATTTTACAATATTGCAAAAGCTTACGACTAACTAACAAAAGGAAAGAAAACAAAAATGAATAATTAAATTACATTGGTGATAATTTTATCTCGAGAATCAAAACAAGATGAAATAAATTTAATTAATTGCATGTTTAGAAGGTAAATGGAAGAATTCATTAAATCTATGATCAATTCGGGTGTCTGTAAAACGAGGACCGGATGGCGGATGGCGGATAACAAAATGCGGATGATAAAATATATGCGGATGAAAAAAAAAAAAAACAGAAAAATAATTCCTTATGCCTGTTTTTACAAAAAAAAAAACACAGAAAGAAAAGAAACAGAAATAACTTTAAAATGACACGAAACATAAACACGAAACAGTTTATTGTCCAAACTGTCTTCAAGTTCCACTTCATGCCTCACTCAACCCTAGTTGGAAAATATATGAATGTTGCGTTTCGAGCCCCTCCCCTAGGTAACGTTTGACCGATTGTGCAGTCTGCACGTGTGGATGGAGTCCGACGAGTCTGACGATTACAGGCTTTTAAAATCTGTGTTTAGGAAACGGCAAGTTATTAGAGTTCTTAGATTCGATTTAACTTCAACTGTTAATTTGCTTCACAAACAATCTTTGCTGACTTTTTTATTCGTGTTTGTATCTGGTTCGTTGAAGAGTCAGGAAGGTGATGCAGTTGATAAGAAAAAGTGAGTGTGCTATAGCTTTGAAGTTGTTACCTATTTTCCTCTCGTATGTTATTGTTTTTGGCCATTTATAATCGTGAAAACGGGAATCTGAATAACTGGTTATATATATATTTAAAGTTAACTTGGTCAGGGGTGAAAGGGTTTTGTTTCCTAAGACCTAGAAAATCATACTTTTCATACTTTTCACGTCTTTTAAATTTGGCTTTCTTTACATCTAGTATTTTATCTTAATTTGAGGATATCAGTATTATAAAAGAAACAGGCCAAACACGACTCCCGCTAGTCGCAAAATGAATAAAGAAGCCTCTAGAATAGCTTACCCAAGAAGGTCTACGAGATATTTGTTCCCCTTTGATCATCAAAATAGAGATGTGACAAATGCTCGATATGTATCGCATGACATGACTCTTTGATCTTTGGGATATAAATCTCTTTAATGGCAGGAGGTCAGTTTAGATGCTGTGCATAGCCATTTATAGAATGATTGTTTCTCTATGCCTTCGTTATGCTAGCGGCTCTTGGCATATGTTAGGGCGTCTTTCGCTAACTTTTGTTGCAAGATAAGTAGTGATCAGCTGCAGTTTTTGTTATTGTTACGAATATGCTCAGCCCGTGATTTAGTGTCTAAGTCTCCCAGGGGGGGGGGGGGGGGGGGTACTCCCTCAGAATGGGCTATACGGGCATGCTCCGCCCGAAAGGGGTACCTTTTTCAGGCTGGATGTATATGAAAGGGTCGGGATTTTACGAGTTGAAGTATGAAAGGGTAGGGATTTCACGAAGAATAGGAAAGGGTAGCGAAAAGCCGCCGAAAACACGAGCTGAAGTATAAAAAACGTAGGTTAAACTGTGATTTAGTATTATAAAAAAGGGCGTTTCAAAATATATCAAACAGACGCATGTAAAGGCTACATGAAAGGGGTACCATTTTCAATGAAAGGTATATGAAAGGGGTACCTTTCCTGTCCGGTATATAAAAGTTTCCCCCCCCCCCCCCCCCCAAGTCTGCGGTGTGCAAGACTTGAGGGGTCCTTGAGAGAAAGTGGATCTTTATCTCTAAGATCAAAGTCTGAAGCTGCCCTATCTCTACTGGAATAATGACTTCGTTCGGTTTATGTTTTAGCTCCTTGTTTTATTCTGTTTTTGAGTAGTGTTTCTTGGAGCTTGAAGAACCTCCCGATCCGTTGTTTCATCATGGCGTTATTGCATCCCGACATGGGTTGTACAGATATAGTGATCTGTTTTGAAAATCTCACGGACATATGACGGATGCTAATGAATTCTTACGTTTTTCCACAGTTTATTTTTTAGTATTTATCAAATTATTATCCTCAAGCTGTAAACTGCGCATTGTTGTAAATTGGCGTAGAAATAATGGCAAAGTCTCGGGTTGGCGTCATCTAATTAGCATTTTGTAAATTCAAATCTCTAAAAATATACTCACAAACGCGACGTTGAAAACAATTTTACCATTCAATTCTAAAAATATCTTTCTAGGGGTGAGGTACCGTGTATACGGTAAACACCGTGAGTTACGTTCGAGTTGCAGTTACAGTCAGCTGTACAGTACAGTTTTGAATTTGTTTTCGTTCAGAACATTGGAATGAATGTTGACTTATTGTGACCCGTACGAACTTTTTACGACTGATATCATAAGTTATGTAATGCAATGTAAAAACAAGAAGTAACGGTAATCGATGTATTTTAAAGTTAATGTTTGCACGCTCACGTGAGTTCGAGCCAGTTGATTACGCGGCTTTGCTGGTCATGAATATGTGTGTGTGTGTGTGTGTGTGTGTGTGTGTGTGTGTGTGTGTGTGTGTGTGTGTGTGTGTGTGTGTGTGTGTGTGTGTGTGTGTGTGTGTGTGTGTGTGTGTGTGTGTGTGTGTGTGTGTGTGTGTGTGTGTGTGTGTGTGTGTGTGTGTGTGTGTGTGTGTGGGAAATGGGATTTGTGATCCCGGGTTATTGACCCTTCACGCTCAGTAACAAGTATAGGGTGAAGTAGAAAATGCTTTATCTGAGAACATGAAAGGCGAATGTAAGTTGAAATTTAATTTTTCATTGTTAAGTACTTTAAGACATGCAGTTTCAACAATAAAGTTCCTGTTTCCTGCTTATTTGTCGTTATTATTATTATTGCTCATTAAGTTATTTCTATTTCTTCTTTTTTTTTTTGTAAAAGTCATAAAGAATTTTTTCTTTTTTTTTTCCATCCGCATTTTATCATCCGCATTTTGTTATCCGCATTTTATTGTCCGCATTTTCCTAGCCGCCACTCAGGCCGCCATCCGCCATCCGCCATCCGCCATCCGCTGCCATCCGGTCCTCGTTTTACAGACACCCGATCAATTCAGTTACAGGTAAATGGCTAATGTTTGGTATAAAAGTCTGTATTTTATTGTAAAAATTATCTCTTATATTGCTGCGTATTGTGTAGAAAAGAAAATGGATTTCGTCTTCGATTTCATTTGGACCACAAACTGGGCAAAGCCTTTTGTCTCTTGGAATTTTGTTGTATCTGCCCAGTTCGACCATAAGTTTATGATTACTTATACGTAATTTAGTTAATGCCCTCCTATCAGATGCTCGTCTAGTCAGGCCTAGATAATTTGAGGGGGTATATCGTTCTTGAAAGTCTTATAAAATTCTAGTTTTTGGGACAACGGAGCACAGACGGAAACCAAAACAGACCAGCGACTGTCTTGATCGTGTCTTCCGCCGTCCGCAAAAAGGTCAAACCATGAGATCAAGGGTTTATTAGCTTGAGAGAAAATGAAGAGCATATAGGGCAGGACAGAGCACTCAGAAACGATACATACTGAAAGCTGAATACCCTAATAAATGGATATTTCGTGACCGAAACCGGAAGTCACGCTTATTCTATAGTTAAAAATTAAGTTTAGCACACCGGAAGCACACGGGAGGTAAGGTCGTTTTAAATTTAATGCCATTGAGTGGGGTTTTCGCAGCTGGTCACGTCGTGTGTTCTAAGATCTTCCAAAGCTTGTTTAGACTAACACCATAGCCGTTGTTGTAATAATGTTTTTTGGCGAACGTTGTTCCAGTGGAATAAGACCGCAAAAACAAGACAGTTGCTGGTCTGTTGTGGTCTGTTTCTGCGCCACGTTATCTCAAGCGCTGATCATGGGAATCGTTTTGGGAACATTTGGTGTCTTCTTGCCTGTAATCATGGAAAAGTTTGATTCAGGGCGAGGACAAACAGGCGAGTAACAACTTTTATTTATCAGTAAATTCACTTCCCTACTAGCAGAGTCTCCTTACCAATATAATCGGGAAAGTAGACTCTGCTAGCGGGGAATATTAAAATTGATCACGGAATTCTAGTGGTTTTTCCTGTTTCGCGCCTCGAGCGCCCCACAATAGTTCGCCCATCCAAGTGCTCGAGCCCGGGGGGTGTGGGGTGGTCCCATATATGAGTTACATAGGTATGTGCCGCTGTGAAGGGTATGGTTCTCAGGCAGTTTAATCTGGGATAGGGTATAGTTATCAGAGATTTTTGGTCTAAAATAGGGTATCATTTTCCGCGAAACTGATCAGTTGCGTAAAAAATTTAGTCTAGACGAGGTTTACTGGCAAATGGCATTTAAAAATCGGTACGGCAGGCAGTACGGCATTTTTACTGACCCCTGGTATCTTAGACTGTGATAGTGAACGCGTTTCTGGAAAATAGCGAGTTTCGAAAAGGTCTAGGATAGGGTAGGATTTTTCGGTGTGTAGCCTAGAATAGGGTTGCAAAATGCAGCTAAAAATGGTCTAGTATAGGTTAAGTGTCTCAGAGTCCCAGCGGCACAACCCCACCCAAACAATTTGCCGAGTACCCCCCCTCTCTGTGTGCTCGAGTCGGCTTCCCAAATCGATCGATGCATGACTTATTTCCGAATACACCAGATATATATCGAAAACTTCCCGAGAAACAAATTTGGAAATCCAAATTCTAAAAATTACACAGAGATTTTTGCACAAAGCGACGCGAGTGTGAAGTTAGTATAAATAGCGAGTAGAATAGTACATCAAACATTTGGCCCAGTTCAAACGTCGAACTTCACATGTCCTAATGCAAATGAGCAAAATCTATTGTTCTTGCTAATTTGCATTAGGTTCGGCACATGTGAAGGTCGACGTTTGAACCGGGCCATTATACATTTTGAACAACGTTACAATGTTCTGTTTACTGTTTTCTAGATTAATATGGCAATGATAGGTTTTTGTTAAACATGGAAGAAACAGACGATATAAGGACAGTTATTTGTGAAGAGATTCGACGAGTTCGATGAAAGCGATAGGTTCGAGAATTTTATCCGTCTGAAGGACGGCTTTTGGTATATATCAAATATTTAAGAACCCGGCGTGTGTTTTTTATTTGTAACCTCCGGATGTTTAATACTGGAATTCTACCTGCCACTGAAAATTGGGATTCGTCGATGATTCAAGAAAACCTAATCAATGTTTTCGTTCGTCGTGAAGAGATGAAAGACCTCATTGCTTGCGTGAAGAAAACAGTTTTGCCGGAGTTGTTGCAAGCGCGGCAACTCATAATTAATATTCCCCGAACAATTCTGTAGACTGCAGACTGCTGGGTATAAAATGCAGACTGCAGACTGCAGACTGAGTATAAAATGCAAACTGAGACCAAAATTGGGTATAAATTGTAGACTGAGAGAAAAATCGTCATTTCGTGCAGATACGCGATATATTTTCATCGGAGCCCATTGTCATGTATAATCGCCTTTTCGAGTCCGTTTCCTTTCACTTTACTCTCCATTATAAAATGCATAGACTGTGAACAGTCTTTGTCAATGGTCTGTTTATTTTTTGCGCTGAAACATATGACAAACATCACGTTAGAGTGTAAAATTGGGGTGACAGGCCTGTACCACTCTTACCTCGTGTTTTTAATGCCATTTGTTCCTTCTACGTGATTTGAACGAGTATACGCAGTAAAACCCGTTTAGGGCCAAGAAGGAAACTCTTATAAAGCGGCTGATAAATTCGGGAAGGCTACTGCGTGACACTGGGCTAGGTTAAAAACATTGCTCTCGAACAGTCTGTATTTTATACTTGTACTGACCGATTCTGCAATCCATCTTGCTATAATACTGACCTAACAACTACTTTAAGTACCAATTACAGCTACAAGGCTGAGGTATATATAATTAAATCTATACGCTTTCATAAATTTTTTGAATTTTCATGTGTTTACACTGTGTGATGTGATTGAAATTTCGAACAGCTGTGATCACAGGAAATTTGAATCAGTAATAGGATAAAGCATGGTTTTTGTATGTCGAGAAAATCCCAGACGATCGTGGATTTGGGACTCTTTAAAATGAGGATCCGGACGGCGGACGGCGGACGGCGGACGGCGGACGGCGGACGGCGGACGGCGGACGGCGGACGGCGGACGGCGGGCGGCGGACGCGGAAAATAATAAATCAATAAAAATAAATTAATAAATGTTAAATGTAAAAAATGAAATAAATTAATGAGATAAATTAATAAGAAAAAGTTAAGAAAGAAAAAATAAAAATAAAATCACTATTAGTCGAGACATTTTCGAATCACTGTCGGAAATCAGTCGGAAGTCTTCGGTACCCATCGGAATTTATCGGAAAATGATCAGAAACGTTCGAAAATTGCAGAAATCGTATTCTGTGATCGATCGTCATGGAAATGTGAAAATAAAGTATTTATTGTATTATTGTTTATATATTATTTTATATTTCATTCTCCCCGCATTCGTGTATTACTATCTATATCTTTTTATTCGTGAGCTTATATACGAGTTTATTCTTTGATTAAAGGAATGACTCAAGATGAAACTAAGGTCATTTTAGACAATGTTCGGTAAATTTTCAGAAATCTTCGAAAAATGGTCGAAATTTTCGGAATTTGCAGAAATCTTATTTGCGCACTAATGTATTAATGTCTATATTTTTTTATTCGTGATTTTATACTACAAGGAATGACTAATTAAGAATTGGTTTATGCCTAGCGTGCGTCTATCAAGTTAAGGATGCACGCCTGAAGTTTGAAGAGGACGAGAGAAGCCGGTGCCTGACTTCCATATGATCGCTACGATCGTTGCGATCGCTGAAAAGAAAACGATCAGCGCTTGTAGCGAAATGGACTAAGATCGTAGCGATTGTTTTGAAAGTATGGAGAGTGGCTTAGTCCATTTCGCTACAAACGCTGAACGTTTTTTCAGCTATCCCAGCGATCGTAGCGATATGTTCTCATATTGGCTACGCTACTCACTATCTATTCCTAATGGCTGTCACTGCTAGACGTTCAAAACTTAACAACAAATACTCTTCACAGCCAATTCGAAAACGCGAAGAAGCGGGCGCCATTAGGCTATTTACACGACTCACATTAATACTATAGACATTAATACATTAGTGCGCAAATAAGATTTTTGCAAATTTTGAAAATTTCCGAGCATTTTTCGAAGATTTCTGAAAATTTTCCGAACATTGTCTTAAATGACCTTAGTTTTATCTTAAGTCATTCCTTTAATCAAAGAATAAACTCGTATATAAGCTCACGAATAAATAGATACAGATAATAATACACGAATGCGGGGAGTATGACAACAATTAACAACACAGAATACGACAACACAGAATATGATTTCTGCAATTTTCGAACGTTTCTGGTCATTTTCCGAAAAATTCCGATGGGTACCGAAGACTTCCGACTGATTTCCGACAGTGATTCGAAAATGTCTCGACTAATAGTGATTTTATTTTTATTTTTTCTTTCTTAACTTTTTCTTATTAATTTATCTCATTTTTGTCTCATTTTAATTTATCTTATTTCATTTTTTTACATTAAACATTTATTGATTTATTTTTATTGATTTATTAAATTCCGCGTCCGCCGTCCGCCGACCGCCGTCCGCATCCGCCGTCCGGATCCTCGTTTTACAGAGTCCCCGTGGATTTTGCTGTTCCCTACCGTTTCAGATTTTGCCGATATGTCAGAAAAATCGCCGCCAACGCAGAAATATGGGACGCGTCGGGAAAATAGAAACGCTCCCGATTTTCCCGATTTTTCCCCGACCATCCCAGATGATCGATGATACGATTTCATGATACGATTTCATGTTTTCATAAGTCGGCAAAATCTGGGACGGTCAGGAAGCAGCGAAATCCCCCATCGTCTGGGATTTTCCCGACATATGAAAACCGGGCAAGTTCCATCCAGCACGATCTCCGACGCCGATTTCCCTTCCGTAAACAAGCGATTCCATTTTTATACCGGAACTTCGTGTTTAACCTGCATTAGTAACCAAGGCTTTTGTAATGGCCAATGCCATTTCCCTATATAGTCAGGCCGATAAGTAAAAAATGGTGTACATTGTGAAGAAAGCACTAAATTTGGCACAGATGTAGCTTTAAATGAGATGAAAAGATCTGGATATGAAGTCATCGTCAAAATTAAATTTTAGAGTATCTTAAGGGGTGGTTTGCGTGAAAGTGAGACTGAAATTAAAATTCCCCATATGGGCCCACTATTTTAATCAATATTGCTCTGTCGTGACACTGATGCATCTTTCTTGTAATAATAAAGTTTTCCAGAAACTAGATACTCTGAAAAATACGACTTGAAGCTTTTAGTTCGTAAAATGGCATTTTTATCCTTGACCTTGACCTTGCATGCCTGTGAAACACGTTGTCTTTGTTATACACCGGAATTTGGGGTTAGAATTTAGTGAAAGCCCTTTTAACCAGTCAACCGCAGAAAAAATAAAACTACGGAAAATGTTGAATAAAGTACAAGTTGTTTTGCGCAAGTTCTATTGTACTGGTCATGTGGTTTCACTTCCCACAAAGTGGCGGCCATCTTGGATTTTTCATGACAGTAAACTTGGTATTTAATGATTAATCAGCGAATCCAATGCAGTTATTCCATACCGATCAAAGGCACAAAAACAGCACACTTTGTTTTCAATCCATTGCATTGCAGTCTCCACCACACATACAAAGTGCAGTGCATTGTAGAACCAACCTGTGACATGAGCAATTGGACTTGCAACCTTTTTTACAGCGACATTTGATGAGTGCATCACAAGATGATGAAATTAAATATCTGGCAGTGTAGTCCACAGCGGTGTCCAGACACCGTCACTTTGAATCCATCCCCGTTGACTGGGACAAGGTAGCTTCATCACAGGAACCGTTGCTTTCCCCCAGCAATGCCCACCTTGGTATGCTGCTTTCTTAATGTGCTGAAATAGAGCGGCTTGTGTCGGAGGTATTAAAAACCGTCCAAATTGACTAAAAATTAATCAAAACCAATAAATAAACGCTAAATGACGTAAAAATATAAAAGTTATACCAATAAACATTGTTTTTCTTCATTCAAAGGTATAAATATGCAAATTTAAAAAAAACATGACTGTCAAAATCTTGTTGCCATGGAAACATCAAGTCACGTGATCAAAAAATTGTCATGAAATTGTTGCCAGATAAATTTTAGGAAAAGTCACAAAGTTTGATGGCGTTTGGATACATATTAAAGAAGTTATCAATGTTGAAAGTTAGCGCGGGCACTTTGTGCCCCCCCCCCCCCCCAGGCCGAATAGGGTTAAAGCTTCTTAAAGCACGACTTCACTACTCGAAGAGTTGATGTTCTTGTTCATAAGACATCCACGTTATCCAAGCTGTCTTTTTTCCTTTGCCAGAAAAAAGATGAAACAGTATCACAGCCTGTAAAAGCATGAAACAATGGCAGTTCTCTTGATTTTTCAGGACCAAGACGAGATGCAATTTCGTGTATGGCGAGGTATCTTAAGTTTCCCCCGGTACCAAATGCAATCCAGAACTCATTAACATCTACCTGCTGTGCTATTCCAATAGAGATGGTAACCACATCTGTGTCTACAGTGCGGATGACAATTTTTTTGTGTCCGGCTTTACAGGCATCAGCAGCATGGACCATCATCCTTGTGTCGGCCTCCTCATGATTGCACGGCAGTAGGCTGGAAGTGTCATAATGTGTACTGCAGAGCACTTGCTCTCCCTTGGTACAAATGGCTTGCTTTCCATCACCAAAATCTTCTCTAGGAATGTGTTCTGCTAGAAAACAGAAAAGTTCCTTCTTGTTGGCATCAACACGGAGGAACTCTTTCCAGTTTGTTGGAAGAATTGTGGAGGACTGGACCCGCGGCGGATACCTTTTCCTCTCTTTTCTCTTGTGGTGGCTTTCAAACTGTTCGATATGTAATCGTCGAACACAACATCAACTATTCTAACATGCTGTAGCTGGCTCTTTATGTATGGAATGAACACCTGCTCAAAATACCCTTCGAATGTCCTTACTGTATTTGCCGGTTTAAGCATGTTGGCAACTGCTCCACCATCAACAATAGTTGCATCAATTGGTGAAGGGGCACTGGTTCGAGGCTGCGACAAAGACTGAATACAATCCATCAGGTCTGATTCTTTCCAAGAAGTCGCAGTTTCCCACTTTGTGATATAGAAGGGGACAACCCTGATTTCCATGCTTGAAAAAGTCATCCAAGTCTCCATCTCTGGTCTGGCAAGATATGAAGAGCCTTGAAAAGAGTGCACAATCACTCTTTGATGGAGATTTGATGTTTATCCTTAGATGGTTCTTTCTGACAAGGACTTTTGAACAACGGCAGCTTATTCTTCTTTATTGGTTCATGCAAGTTCTTTGCGTTTTTTTTGACTGAATCTCTCCTTTACAAACTTTTCGAGCTGATCTTGGCCAAGTGCTTCAATCTCCCGCACGGTTTTCAGTACTGCAGGGTCGGCTAGATCTCTTGTGTCGAGAACCATAAAGTCTTCACTTTCTTCGATGAAAGGATTTCCCATCTCCTGTACTGCAGAGACTAACGACTTGACATCCTTAGCGAAGGACACCTGCGTGCTCTTAGCCTCTTCATGATGTCGTTTCATTCCCGGCTTCGTCTCGATATCCAGATCTCTTGACTCTTCAAACTCTTATTAATCTTGCGATCTCTGGATCAGAAATCATCCAGCAACGAAGTGCACCAGGATTTTCTGTTAGCCCAACAGCTCCTCCATCTCCCTTTACCATCCTGTTATTCTTCTCGTGGGCTTGATTAATGGCAATAGCAGAAAATGTTTTAGCTGTTTTCTGCACGGTAAACTCACCATTAACAAGCTGCTTATAAGTGTGGGACAATCTCCTTTGGAGTGTGAGCATGTCATGCAGGTGTACTGGTATCCACCGTGAATAGTTAACATGATCAAGAGCAAAAAACCAGGGTGCCAATTTTCGAAGAGCATCAAGATAGAGAGGGAAGTTTGCTGTGCAGATTGATCGCAGAAATACCAGGTATAACAGTTCCAGCTTTAATGTTGTGTACCAGAAATGGAATTGTGGTGAGGCTTGTGACCTTCGACTGCACCAGTCTTCACCCAGCACCCAGCACCCAGTCTGCACCCAGTCTTGTATTGATCATAAGCTTGTGAAAGCAGAGAATACAAGGCACTTGCCGTCAGCTGATGGGAACGCCTGGTAGTTTGACATTTGTTGCCTTTGGAAACGAATTTACAACTCCTGGTGATGCAACAAATCATCATCATCATCATCATCATCATCAACTTTGGCTTGCACCAGAGCACTTGCCCACCCACTATCTTCTAGCCAGTTTCCAAGAACCGCAAGAGCCGCTATTTCTATATGATGTCTTCCAAGAATGAAAACAAAACGTTGCTCGCCATGTGACGTACTCGATTATCTAGACTGAACGTGTTTACATTGTGAAGAGGCTCATCACTTGCTAGTTTGTCGCAAAAGAAGCACGTTGATTTGGAAACAGAACATTCAAGACTCTTGCGTGTACGTTTTGATGGAATGTTTTCCGCCACTTCAGTAGATTTTGTCTGTCGCTTTTGAGCTCGTTTAAGTTTTGTGTTGTTAAATTTTGCGCTACAACATTTATGCCAACATGCATTATGCTTAGCAAGACAATGCTCAACTTCATTTCCCTCATCTAAAACCTCTAGATCTACCGGGACGGGCATACAACCAAGCTTCCAAAATTGCTCGAGATTGGACGAAAGAGTCTTGTATCCAGCACCAACATTAACCCTTTTTGTGCGGGCTGGACGCTGTAATGGCTGATCAGGACTGTCTTCCTGACATATAATACACTTCCTCCTGTCGTTGGGATTTTGCATTATTCTTGCTAAGATAAAGGAGATTGAAATAACATTTGCTTAAGAAGGGTAAATATTAAGTATTAATAATTATTAATAGCCTTTCGTGAAACATAAAAGAGATTTTTGTGCTTCCACTGTAAAAGAAAGCAAAATCAATGAGTTTTTTCTAAACAGAGGCATTCTTTATCGATTATGTGCATAGTTATACCTTTCATGGCCCCTGCAAAAAGCAGCTAACTTTGTACGTACTTTCAGGAGCATAACAGTTATTTGGCTTGGGTTGTTTTTCCTAAGAAAATGTTAAGAATTATTGTACTCGTTATAATTATACCATCTTGGGCTCTCCTACAGTCACCCATTGATTTTACTTGACTGTATTCTAAAATAAGCAGAAAATGTGGCATGCAGATCAATAGTTCAGGATATTCAGATCGTTAGTGGTATACTAATTCACAGAAACCAGGATATAAACATATCCAAAACGAGTAAATAACATTGTACTTACAGAGAGCACAGAGTGTTCCATCGAATTATCCAATATGGCGGATACTATTTACCATGGACAATTGCATGCTGGGTAGTTACAAGTCTCCATTGTTGTGACGGTACCAGTCTCTCACAAAAATGAGTTGTGCTCTCTATCTGCTATTGTTATATACCTTTTTCAATTTGTTGCAGTTTATATATCGTTAATGAAAATAAATAAGTAAAAATCCAAGATGGCCGCCATTTTGAGTGTCGTAAAATCATGTGGAATACACTCCTTTTGCGCATTCTGTACACGCTTTAAAGAATTTATAGTTTTACTAACTTGATTCCCTAGTTTTCTTGTGTGATTGATTTTTGAAGGGTTTTCACTTAAAAAATTCCAGTATATAACAAAGACAACGTATTTCACAGGCATGCAAGGTCAAGGTCAAGGATTAAAATGCCATTTTACGATCTAAAAGCTTCAAGTGGCATTTTTCAGGATATCTAGTTTCCAGAAAACTTGATTACAACATGAAAGATGTATCAGTGTAATGACAGAGCATTATTGATTAAAATAGTGGGCCCATGTGGGAAATTTTCGTTTCAGCCTCGTTTTCATGCAAACCACCACTTAAAGTACTCTAAAATTTAATTTTGACGATGGCTCCATATCCAGATCTTTTTATCTCATCTCAAGCTTCATCTGTGCCAAATTTGGTGCTTTCTTCGCAATGTGCATGATTTTCCCAAAATTTGCACATATCCGCCGGACTAATAGTTTATGTCTGGATTGGGATGAAAGTACAGCTGTAGGCTGTCATATTATTAGATAAAACTGGGTTTAGGTAAAGCGATTATTAGACCTAAGCTAGATTCGCGATTAGGTTAGATCTAGGGTTAGCGTTATAGATGTATTTAATATTAAGAAAAGCACCTTTTATATTTAAATTTTTATTGGGTTTGCCGGATCAACCCAATGGTCTAGTGGTGAAGGAGGGATGTTAGCATGCAAAGGATCCAGGTTCGATTCTAAGTAATTAATTGCATTTTTCTTTTTTCTGATTGAAAAAATAATTCGATAAATGGCATCGCTTGTTTACGAAAGGGAAAATTGCCTCTGCAACCCCGCCACGAAAGCGTGCCCCGAGAGAGTCTGGTACCCAGGGTAACGCAAGGGTGACCCCCTTAGGATTTGGAAAACGTGGTCGTAATATAATAAAAGCTGGTTCCGGAGGTTTCAGTATTTTCTTTTCTTCTTTTTCATCAAACAAAGGAAACTAAAAGCATTATCTTTCATCGTTTTTCTTTTACAGCCTGGATTGGCTCAGTAGCAATGGGACTGAGCTATTTTGCCGCACCCATAGCTGGACGCTTGTCAGATCGCTTCGGCTGCCGCGTTATCACCATATTTGGAAGTTTGACATGCGCGCTGAGCTTGTTCGTCACTTCATTTGCCAAGTCCATCACTCACCTGTTCTTGTCATACGGTTTGCTATTTGGACTTGGTGCATCATGCGTGCGCACATGTACCTTTCTCGTCGCAGCAAAATGTTTTTATCGACGGCGTTCCTTAGCAACGGGCCTCGTATCATCTGGCACAGGTTTAGGAATTTTTATTTGTGGACCCGTAGTCCAAGAACTATTAGGTATCATAGGACTGCAGAACACATACCGTATTTTAACTGCTTTTCCATTGGTAGTTTGCGTTTTGGCAGGGACGTTTCCTTCCCGGAATGTCGAGGAAGTTGGAGAAGAAAAAAAAAAGCTCGACGACCAGGTGGATAAAGATCAAGAAGTACACACTGAGGAAAAACAAAAATTATGTCTACTACGAAGGAAACTTTTTGACTGCTCAGTCTGGAAGACTCCCAGGTTTACAGTTGTGACCATAGCGTATGCTGTTGTTGTCCTCGGAGATTATGTTCCCTTAATGCATTTGGTAAGTGTTGATGCTTTACGCATCAGTCAATTCTAGCAGTGCCCATCCCACCCGAGATTAGTCGGGCATTTGCCCACGCGCACCCTACCCTCTGTGCACCCGGGGCATTTGACATCATCGTACATGTAGTATGGTGCATCGAGGGAAGATACTTCTTTGAGTTAGTTTACCTTCAAATAACGTTTGGGTAAGTTTTGACTAGAATCGAAGAATTTGTACTCAGGCATTTGCACAGCTGTTTTTATCCCCGCCATGGGCATTTGCCATTTTTTTTTTCACAAAATGCTAATGACCGGGTGTTGTCCCAGGGGGACACTCCTGACTCCTGGCTTTCGCGTGGTATTAGGAAGTTGTCATAACAAGTATACTTGACGAGGACCCACCCTGTGTAGGGGTAGGGAGATTACACCAGATACCACCTATCTGATGAGTGTAATGGAGACAATTTTTTGGCCTAAAAATTAGAGATGAGTGCTTATGAAATGAAATTTTCGACCCGTTTTTTTATACTATGAAATTGAAGTCCATGTTCTACCGATCACTGCAACAAACTGTTGAGAATGGCCGGATCTAGGTTTTCAGACCTAGATCAGTATTAATACTTGAAGTGAAACTAAAGAAAGGGCAAGCTGATCCTGAATACGGCAGAAAAAACAGAAGCACAAGCAAATAAGATGGTGACGCTTTCAGACGCTTCAGTATTTCTCGTAAACAAACCAGGCTATATTTTTGCAGTTTTGCTCAGTTGGAAATGTCCACCGACGATAAATTTTCACTACCATGTTGACTACGAAGGTCTACACAACTGTTGACGTCGCAAGTCCTAATTTACATATTTTGGCCGCGCGCTGGTTGTCCCATATTTTTGGCTCAAATAGGCCAACTTTGAGTTAAGAAAAAAAAAATAGATTGCGCGGTTGACCATAACTTAAATTTTTTAGTATAAAAAGTGGGTCAAAAATTCCATTGCCTTTATCTAAAATTTTATGCCGCTGCAAGATTCATATAGTTTGTTTTAAAGGCACTCGATGGAATGAAAAAAAAAACAATACAACGAGATTTCAAGCGTCTTCATAAACATTCCTTGTTGGGTTCCCCTATTATATTATCCAGTGAAAACTATTCTTGGCTTGTCTTCATGTCATCAAAATTAAGAAGCATTAAAAAACGGATTTCGATTCCAAAATGTTTATGTACCGCTTTGGTACACCAACATGGGGGCCAAAACTTCGAAGTCATAATTACGCAAAAAAATCTATAAGTTGCATTAAATCGGCTTATAAGTATCTATAATGCAAAATAACTTTCAACTGGTTCAATTTTGTGTATATTCACGGTTTATCTGAAATAGCGTGACGAATAGTGTGGCACATTTAAAACCTTTACAAATCGGACGCAAAACATCGTTAAAATCTGAAACTTTTTGTGAAGGATCGTAACACTGGTATCTACATACCATGTTAGAAACAGCTTTGTAAGATGTAAAGTTTAGATTTTTGAATTTTTATGACGTCATGTACAAGCCAAGAATTCTTGGTTTGCACATGACGTCATAAAAATTCAAAAATCTAAAGTATTCGTGGTTTTCACTTACGTCATATCAAAATTCAGAGGCATTATAAACAACAGATTTCGATTCCAAAATGTTTATGGAATCGTAGAGAGTTTAAAACTACACATCTGGGCCAAATTTTGAAGCGCAAAAGCATTTCGTCCAAGAGTTATAGTCGAACGAGTATTACACATTTTTAGTAAGAAATGTATGGAGCGGCCATCTTGGTGTCCAACATGGCGGTCTTAATAGTCTTAATAACACCAAAAATCAAATCACAAAATATTGTATTCACTATAAGTGCCATTAAATCGGCTTATAAACATCTACAATTCAAAAATAACTTTTAACTGATTCAATTTTGTTTATTTTCACGGCTTATCTGAAATAGCGTGACGAATTGCGTGACACATTTAAAACCTTTATAAATCGGAAACAAAACATCGTTAAAACCTGAAACTGTTTGTGAAAGATTATAACACTGGTATCCACATACCATGTTAGAAACAGCTTTGTAGGACGTATACTTTAGATTTTTGAATTTTTATGACGTCATGTGAAAACCAAGAATACATCCTACAAAGCTGTTGCTAACATAATATGTAGTTACCAGTGTTACAAACTTTCACAAATTAAAAGTTTCAGGTTGATGTTTTGCTTCCGATTTGTAAAGGTTTCAAATGTGTCACCCAATTTGTCACACCATTTCAGATAAGCCGTGAAAAAATCATTGAACCAGTTGAAAGTTCTTTTTTGTATTATAGATGCTTATAAGCCAATTTAATGGTACTTAGAGTGAATCTAATCTTAAGTGATGGGATTTTCTTTGAAGTTTTTCCGCCATGTTTGTGGTACACTAAGATAGTTTTAAACTTTCTACAATTTCATAAACATTTTGGAATCTAAATCTGTTTTTTTTTTTATGCTTCTGAATTTTGAGATGATTTAATGGATACTAAGGCCCAGTTCAAACGTCGAACTTCTCATGTGCCGAACCTAATGCAAATTAGCAAGAACAATAGCTTTTACTCATTTGCATTAGGTTCGGCACATGTGAAGTTCGACGTTTGAACTGGGCTTAAGAATTTATAGCAGTACTTTCTTGTGATGTTTATCTTGTCAAATTATAACTTTGGGGAAAATGTAACCATTTTATTCATTCTTTTATTTCCTCGAAGGTTAAACACTGTAGAGAACTCGGTATCCCAGGTGACAGTGCGGCCAGACTCATTATGTTTTTCGGCGTAGCCTCGTTCTTCAGTCGGTCTCTTGTTGGTAGACTAGGCGACTGTAAGTTCCTCAACTCACTTCATGTGGTTCAAGTTGGTTTACTGGCCATAGCTGGTTCGATTTTACTGCTTCCATTGGCGCGGAGTTACACAGCTTTTATCGTGTTTTCACTTGTTGATGGGTTTTTGGATGGTGCAGTTGGTTCCCAAATTAATCTCTTACTCCTAACAACTGTGAGCCCGCAACTGAGAGCGACTTCCTTTGGTTACGCCAACTGTTTGGTATCATTAACCCTGATGCTGGGACCATCTCTTGCAGGTCGGTTTTTGAGTTTATAGGGTTACGGTTAAAAAATACTGTTAATATTGGTTACCGATATTTGCCCGACCAATTTGATACAGGTCGGTTTTAATAGAATCGAACCAATAAACAAACAAGCAAACAATACCGTGGTTCGTCCTGTTACCCATTTTTTAATGAAGCCCAGAAATTTTCGGGCCTATAAAATGCATGCTGACAGATCCTGCATCACTCGCGGTCTTGAGTTTTAAGATCTTTATCGTGTTTTCGGATCTTTGTATGTCAGCCGATGTCAGCCATGGTGAAACTTTGCTGGTTTTCTTCATTGTTTTCTTTGTTTGTGTCGTTAAATATTTTATCTGGCCAATAAAAATTCACTTTCGCTTTGGTAGCTTTTGTCTGGGTCCATAATTTACGAGAAAATCAACAAGTTTTTCTGTAAAAATAGGACCGGTCCGTACGCGGGGTCCGCGTGGGAAAATCCGGACCGCTGGTGCGCGCGCCATTAGCCAATCAGATTCAAGGATATAGCATTCCGGCCTGCCAGGATGCTTCAGAAAAAAGAAATGTGTTATGTTTACACTAACCTTTTGACGTACTCTTTTCAGGTGTCATAGCAGATAAACTAAACTCCTATGTTCCAGCATTTTACCTCGCGGGCAGCGAAGTGCTTCTGGGTGCATGTATAACTTTCTCTTTGTGCTTCTTAAAATCACCAAAACAACGGACTGAAAATATTGAATCACAGGAGACCGGTGAAACAGTTCCACTCCAATCCATGCACAGAATGTCAGAGGAAAAATACGCCAAGGATAAAAATACAGTGCGTCTCGTCATACAGCTTCATGAGGGAGTTAGGTGCACAGATGTTTAATACCGTTGTGGAGACAACTCCACCTTAACGTTCTATTTTCGACTAAGCATAATAGATCTTCAAGCACGACGTATTGAAGATGGTGGTGGTCACAAGGATATTACATGATTTGGTTGCATTATTCCGCAGCCCGTATTGTTTTGATAGAGACTGCACCGGTGTTTTCGGTATCGTTGCTTGTAGGCCCGACAAGAATGGTACGTAACGAATACAATTTATAACAAATAACAGGGAAAATTTTAAAAAAATCTCGCAGTCAAGGTTAGACATGTTTTAACCCCTGAATGACCCCCATAGGCTGTTGAGACCGGCTTGCCTTGAAGCTGGGTCTGGTGTTGTTGTCCAGAGTAAACCAATCTCCTGCAAACAAATCTCTTTTTAAAATTTGTCGAATGCGCTACGTCAGACGCCTATACAGCTATTTCAATAAACGTTGTCTGAAAAATGGTGCATTGGTACATCCTAAGACCGCCCATTGTGGGTCCACCTCATCTTGCCTTAATCCATATCGCCTGGCGTGTGGGTCACAACATGGCAGACTTCAAAGTACTGTATGCTTAAAAGTCATTGATCCAATGTATGTATCTATGTATTGTACCCCGTATAGAGCAGGTATATTGTCCTGTGAAGAGTATTTTGAAATATATCCTGCATGTGAACCCACAATGACTTAAGTCAGTTTGGTTCGAAGAAAATTGCATATTTTGGTCCACTCGTTATTTATTGCTGTCAGTTTTTGTGGTGGTTAAATGGCGCGGGGGGGGGGGGGGGGGGGGGGACTCCCATATAAAAATTACGGGGGTGCTCGTCGGAAATTTTCGAAAAATAAGCACTAAAAGGTACCAGAATCTTGTTTGATGGGCGTGGCACAAATAAATTTTTACCCCTTAGAGGAACCAATTCTAAAACAACAGATGTCATATCCTGTCATATTTTTGGTGCTCCCCGGGTTAAGGTTTAGATGGGTTGCCACACAGTATCTTTTATTAACGCAACAACAAATACATCAATACGTCACTCAGGTGAACTTGAGTGGGGGGGGGGGGGGGGGGAGTCGCTCGCCTAAGCTCCACACCCTCCCCAGTCGGATTTTAACCCTGCACTCGTCCCCACGAATTTCCTGCAGAGGAGGGGAGCTGGAAAGATCTAGGGCACCTTGAAATTAGTGAAATTGCCACGTTTGACAGTCACATCTTTGTTAATTTAAAATAGCAAAGATATAGTTCCAGAAATTTAGGAATTTTACAGACTTTGCACGCTGGTGGGCTCCTGCTGTGGGTAATGTTTGGCCTCTCGAGGAGTGTGAAGCGATGTCGAGGAGGTGGGAGGGCCAGGAGGGCATTTTATATGCTTTTTTCAGCAGTGCCGATATCAAAATAATTCGAATTATCTAGACAAGATTTACATACAGACACCAACATATATGTAGTACTCGGACTGCTTTGCCGTGTGGGTATCGAGTATTTGCGATTTCAGTGGTGTTCAAAACGTAATGTATTTTTCTTCTTCTATCCCTTAGTCTTTTTTAACACTCTTCCTATTTCATAAAAACAATAAACCATATCCGGCCCTTGAAGTAACGCTTGACCTGTTTTGACTTGATAATGAGTAAATTAAAAATCATAGAAATATACATAGAAAGTCTCGGTTACCGAGATCTCGCCTCACTCCTATTTCCTTTGTAACATTTTCGATGTGTCCATATGACAAGGCGGGCTGGCTCGGTTACCGAGATCTCGCCCACTCCTATTTTGAGAAGGCTCGGTTACCGAGATCTCGGTTCTCGGTAATCGGGCTGGAAAAACAGGCCAGTTCGGTTCGCGTTACTGTCGAAGGAGGACGAGATGAGCATCATTCTGACCTGTTTTTTTAGACTTTTTTTTATCCAAAATGATTTTTTCGACAATTACACAATTACAGGAAAAAAATATCACGAGTTAATATTTTTGTGCACGCTATTACGCAAACAGTTTCATCCCCGTAACCAGGCAGAAATTTTCCATATGAACACACGAAACCATTCGTCCACCTGTTCCTTTGTTCTTTTGTTTTCGTCACAGCCGAGATCACGTGCGATCAGCCGTGTAAGCGTTGCTAAATATTTCCTCGAAGTTCACTCGCAATGCGTGAGTAAACTCAAGAAAACCTTTTTTCTAAAAAACGTTATCCCATACATGGTATTTGCAAGGATTTTTATTACATCTCATAATTCGGATTTGAGCATTTTGGTCAAGTTTTGTGGATATTGTATCAAACTGCAACAGATCAGCGGATTTGCATATACCTGTTCATCCCCCTCAAAACTGGCCCGATGTGTGTGCACTTGTTCTTAAGATCTTTCAAAGCTGACGATTTAAACTGTCTAAATCTCTGACCGTTGTAACGATGTTTCTTGGAGAACGTCGTTGTAGTAGAGGACGACCAGAAAAACAAGACAGTTGCTGGTCTATTGTCGTCTGTTTCTGCGCCACGTTATCTCAAGCGCTGATCATGGGAATCGTTATGGGAACATTTGGTGTCTTCTTGCCAGTTATCATGGAGAGGTTTGATTCAGGGCGAGGACAAACAGGCGAGTAACATCTTTTAATTGATCTTTTAATTCGCAAAACCCTTCCGCACCGCCACCTAAATGTCTTACGCGCGATGTAGCAAATGGATAATGCGTCTGATCTAGTATGCAAACGGCTATCGGACAATATCGCAAGCGAATATATTTATTTATCGAGCAAAATCGGCTTACTGTACTTTGCGAAACCAAACCAAATCAAACCAAACCAAACGAAATCCTAGAAGTCGGGGGTTACGAAAACTAAGACCCTCGAAAACTAAGACCTAAGACCTAAGACCCAGATTTATTAGTCGGCGGCGCGTATAATGTCAACCAGTTGATCGCACTGAAACTACAATGATTTAATGATTGCAATATAGCTCAGAATAACAACAATGAATCTGAAACAAGAAAACCGTATCATACTTTCATTTGCATCGGTTACGTTATCTTTCATTTGGTCTTAAGATTACAATGCATATGTATAAATTCATAGTATATTCCATATCATCAGTCCGGTCCGTTTCTCTGAATGTATTAAAAGTTATATTTACGGGTAAATTTACGGGGTCTTAGACCCACGGTCTTAGTTTTCGTGATTTACGAAAACTAAGACCCCCAGATTTATTAGTCGGCGGCGCCTATAATGTCAACCAGCTGATCGATCAACGGATTTTCTGACCCTACACGACGGCTTTTCAGATTTTATAGGTCCCAAAGTTTTATTTAGTGATATAGAAAGACGGGATGTTGATGAATCTATTATACTCTTTGGATCGCAAAATAACCGCCGCCTTACGGAGACAACTAGTTGTGAAAATGGGGTTGAATAAGCATATGCAAATATTGTCTACCTGCAAATTTAATTTTCGTATCTTGAACTGAGCATGATTTTATCAAAGCTCTGATGGCTTAGAATAACAGTTTATAGTTCCATTAAATAGAATCCTGCAGTTTAGACTACGAGTAGTCCCTCACTTTTCCTCGGGGATAGTAGAGCGACCGAAACTCGTGCGCGCGTGAAAATCATCCCCCACGAAAGTCGCCTTTCTCGCGTGGGATGATTTTCACGCGCGCTCGCGTTTCGCCCCTCTACTATCCCTGAGGGAAAATGAGGTACTACTCGTAGTGTACCTGCAGTTAGAAGTCTTCGGGAGACGAGAAAATGTTCTACGCATTGCTTATTTCACGGTCGTCTCGAGTCGTCAAAATCAAGGGATTCTCTGACCCTACGGGCCGGTTTTTGGGGGGTGGTCAGATCTCGGAAACTAAAAGCTTTTAAGCTTTTAGTTTCCGAGATCTAAAAAAAATAAGCATGCTGCCTTTCAAATGTCACTGACCACCCCTCATTTTTAGGACTAACGTATATGAAGGGGGTCACAACCTGGATGTGGGAATTCGCTTCCCACAGTAACCGCATATCCATCTGTATTATAACGTCAACCGTCAAGAATTCATAATAATTATTTATTGACAAACTCATATATCAGTGATTAGTAAACGAAAGTCAGCAAATATATCTGCAAGAATTTTATCTTCCAAAAGCTAATCAGTTGGCATGAGTATCGGTAATTTCAATTTTTACTGAGTTTATCAGTTAAGGAAGCCAATTCGATTTTATTTTTATTTCATTTGGAATGGGAAAGACAAGGTAAAACGTAACGCATTTACCTCACCAGGAGCTTATTACCCCTGACCTCACATATTGAATCAAAGTGCCCTCTGGGCTATCTCCTGTAAGTTTTTCCCATCATGCAATGCTGTCATATTATGTCCGAATGTTGTTTTTGATGTTGCAATTGGACATTTAGGTTATAGTGCGTGGTTTCTTGAGTTCAGTTTCTCTTTTGACAATTTTGTTTGTATGTAACTGGTAATGGTTATGCAGTCTTGTGTCTGGAGCAAATTTCAGTACTTTCAACCCGTCTGGATTTTCACCTGGTTTATTATCAAGAGCTGCATACAAACATTGTGTTACTGTTGCCTTCCCTAAACCCGCGCCACTACTTAAAAAGTGTCAATTGCTTCTCGTCGTTTTTAACAGAGAGTAACAAATGGTAAAAAAAAAACCTCCATTTGTTCTCTGTTCAAAGAATGAACAAGTTCTTTATAACTGTTATCATCCATACGATTAATTACCAGCTTTTCATTATCATTTGCTGTAGACTGAAAAAATTCCAGCATTACTTAAAAGATTGTTCCCTTGGTGATTGTTATCTAAACATGGGTTAAAACAACCAAACAGTTCACTGTATTGTGTTTCTTCACTTATATCCTGCTCAACGTTACGTTGAGCAGGCGGAGCTACAGTATCTAACTGATCACGTTCCTTATTTTCAGGATCTCCCATGGCTTTTTCTTAAGAGTTCTCCTTTCTTTCCTTTCGAATATAACACGTTTTACTTGCTGAAATCTTATTTTCACATGGGATAAGCATCAAGAGCTCTCTGCAATTAATCTTCAGCATCCTTTTTATTAAACATAACTAAATGAATGATTTAGCTTTCATTCTGCGAAAAAGTTTCATTCCTCCTTTCAAGTAAAATTCTTTACAACTTTGTTCTCTGTTTTCATTATTGGGATCATCATCAATCTTCGTCAAAATCTGTTTCAGGTGGAAATTTAGTTCTTGTAAACTTACTCAGTGTTCATCCCCTCATCTTAACTTTTGTTTTAATGTCACTGTTAACAAAATACCAGATATATTAAAACCATCGATAGGAAAAATCTAAGGACTATCCGTACCACAATTATCTCTTTAAGCAGAGACTAAATTGGGCACGAATCTTCTGACCAAAATAAACCAAAATGAGGCCTAAAAAAGTTAAAAACAAAAATGAACTAAAACCCCGAACCTCACTGAAATCTAACTGTTTGACACTGGTTTGTTTGACCTGGAAAATCAACCTGATGACAGTATTGCAAAACTCTGCTTAATCATTTCTAATGATATGGCTCAAGAAAAAAAAACAGGTTTGTTTAGTAAGATTGATTCTTTCTGTACAAACTTCAATATTGAGAAGACTGCGATAAACTTAAGCATCCCATCTTTTTTCTTGTCAAAGGCAAAACAGAATATTTTTACACGTCTAAAAAATCAAATTTTATTCGATCTTTTAAAGTGAAACGAAATACTCCGATTTAATTAACCATATCCTGAACATAGAAAAATTACTTCTAAATTCAGTATAGGAAATCATACCTTAAGAATTGAAAATGGTCGAATTACAAATCCTAAAACTCCTGAACACCTTTAGTTAGAATTTGCACCCACTGTACACTTAATTCAGTTGAAGTTTATTTCACTGTATGCAGTACTGTATGTCATATGATGAGCTACGAAATACTTTTTTTGACAAAATTATTAAACAAAATAGATTTGGATTATCATGAGGTTTACGTTTTTTTGATACTGATCAACATATTAGCAGGCTAACTGCTGCTTTTGTCACTCAAGCAATGAAAACAAGAACAAAAAATAGTCAATAGTACTTGTGATTGTTTTACAATTAATAAATGAATTTAATTTAATTAATTATTTTTTTATTCTAGATTTCTTTATTGTAATTTAAGTAATTTTAATTTCCTTACTTATTGTAATTGGTTCGGTAATACCATGTATATTTAGAAATGGGAATACTGAAATAAAATTGTTGCCAGTGTTGTTGTATCGTTTGACATTTTGAGCCTAATTTTGACAAGCGTGGGTTTGAGCCTTAAAAATTAACAGAAGTTGAACAAAAATCAAAAGGCCAACCGGCAAAATACATTTAATCCTGGCACCGTGCACTGTACGATGACTCACTAAAAATAAAATACTGTCGCTTAAAACAGTCCCCTTGATAAAATAAAATTCTTTTATTCACATCTTACAAAAGCGTTCGTGAAATTGTTTCTGATCGCTTTTACAAGCACACTTATTGAAAAGTTCTATATTTGTTTGTCAACCTACAAGGAAATTGAAAGCACCAGTTCGTAAAACCTATTGTTGTTTAATTTAGTCAGTCTCTTATATAACTTGCAAATGGGGTAAATTAACCGAGGACATTTTTAACTAAAGGGACACTGTCCCGACAGAAATATCGTGTTTTCATGATTATGGCCAGGAGCTTGCTTTAGCTTGCTTTATCATCCGAAAATAGGAAGAAAAAATAGCCAAAAGTGATGAACCCAGAAAAATATGAATTTAAAAAGACAAAATAACGACAAAATTCCACCAGAATCGAATCGAAACTTTGAATATTTCTTGACCGCATGTCACGTAATCAAACTTCTGCTTCTGTTTTTCTCCTTGAGAATCTTTTAATCCAATTTAGTTGTATATTTCGTGACATTTGGCGATATAACATGGAAATTAACAAACATGTTATTTCAACAAAACTTCATTGTAAACGTACAGCATACGATCGCATACAACCATTCTCAGTGAGCAATGTCAGCTTACCTCAAACTCTCTTTTCCCTTTCTTAGGTCTTCTTAAAACGTAGTGCTATAACAAAAATAATACCAAATGTCCTGAAGAAACCAGTTTGACAAACCAGACTGGACGTACATTAAACGCATCGTAAAGGATATTAGCCAAGCGCGCTTGTAGCGTGCCAAATATCTGACCAAAGTCTACATTAGGTGAGATACGATTACATTACGTTACACTTTTTGACGCTCGATACAATGAAATATATGCTGCAACATGTTCCCAAAAAAACATAGAATTCATAATCGTACGCCTTAAAAATCATCGCTACGAAAAAGAGATATTAAACAGTAGGAATCTTACCTAACTGAAAAAAAATTTTGTCAGGCCACAAACGTGCGCTCGCTAAACAGCTTTAAGAAAAACATATGCTTGTACTCGTGTGTTCTGATATATGATGATAGCATCTAACAAAAATGCGAGAAATTTTGCTAAAAAATTATGCAATAAAAATGCAACAAGAATGTCCCCACAGATTCACTAAAAAGTCTATGAATAGTATCTAACAAAAATCTTAGTTAACTAAATCATCAACGTATGAATATATCGCTTTGTCAGGCCACAAACATGATCAAACATGCGCTCGCTAAACCGCTTTCAAAAATATGCCACTCGACTCTTGTGTTGTTGTTATTGATAACATCTTGCTAACAAATATGCACTAGGAATGTCCCCACAAATTCACTAAAGAGTCTATTAATAGTATCTAACGCATTTTTTGCTAACAAAAATGCATAAAGAATGCATGTTAGCCCACATAAACTCCTGTAAGTTAAACATTAACTTACAGGAGATAAAAAGGTGGCTTAATATTGATTCTTGATATTGATGTTGATTGCCGTATTATTCGGACAAAACGAGTAAAATGCATGTTTAAGAAAATTCTGGAAGATTTTCGGAGTCCATAGAGGACAATTTTAAACAATGGTCTTTTGCACGTTTGAGGGAGTTTTGTGTTCAACTACAATAGATCAGATTTCTAAAGTGATGACCTCGCAAAATGAACCAAGGCAAAAATTAGAAGGGTTTGTATGGCGTCATCAGAGCATAACGGTGCCAATATCTCGCTCCCAAATTGCAATAAGATGCTGATTTTGGGCAAGTGGGCATTTTTCGTCATGCCCTTTCCGAATATCTAATCAAATCCCATAATTTCACAAATTTAAGTTTTTGTGACGTCACACTTTAGTACTCTATTTTGATACCTCGAAATTAAATGTGAATCTATCTACCGATTTATTATGTTTTTTTATGCATGTACATTGTACGGTGTTTTGATGCATGTACAGTGGCCTGCATCAAAACATTGCTTACCAAGTCAACACAGGAAAATTTAGCCGATTTACTCGACATTTCACAGATTACAGTTTAAAAGCTTAATACAAAAGCAACAAGCAAGCGCTAAAGATAATTGTCACAATAATTGATAATTGCCAATGATGTGTAAATAGGTCTAGTTTTTATACCATATAAATTTACACGTTGCTTTATCTTTTATTTGTGTCACCAATTAGTGCTTTAGCGCTAGAAGATTCTGAGACGTCAAAGCTAAAACTGAATTACATTTCAGGGAGTTTTTCTAACCAAATATGTTAACCCAATTTTATTTTGATTTGCCAGGTCTAGACATATTCTAAGAATAATTTTAAACAGAGAAAAATTAACAACCTTTGTCGTGAACGGCGGACGCATGCTGACTGGGAGATATAATAAAAACTCATATGACTTAATTGTTTTTATTAATTTTTAGCCTGGATTGGCTCAGTAGCAATGGGACTGAGCTTTTTTGCCGCACCCGTGGTTTCAAGCTTATCAGGTCGCTTCGGCTGCCGCCTCGTCACCATCTTTGGAGCTTTGACATGCGCGCTGAGCTTGGTTGTCACCTCATTTGCAAACTCCATCGGTCACATGATCGTTTCATATGGATTGCTGTTTGGGTTTGGCGCGGCATGCGTGCGCAATTGTACATTTCTAATAGTAGCAAAATATACTTATCGACGACGTTCCTTAGCAACGGGTCTTGTATCATCTGGTTCGGATATAGGAGTGTTTATTTACGGCCCATTAGTCCAAGAACTTCTAGTTTCCATAGGGCTACAGAGTACATACCGTGTATTGGCTGGTTTTGCGTTGTTTGTTTGTCTTTTGGCTACAAGTTTTTCTTCCAATGTAGAAGAAGAGAAATTTGAGGGAGACCACGACTGTCACAGTCAACTCGATAAAAACCAAACAGATCACACGAACAAGAAACGAAAATACTTTTTACAAATGAGGAATGCTTTTGACTGCTCAGTTTGGAAAATTCCTGCGTTTACCCTTGTGGCTGTAGCCAATGCTGTTAGCGCCCTTGGAGATGCAGTCCCCTTAATGCATTTGGTAAGTCAGTTGGTGATTTGACGGCGGGGACGGCGGCCATGTTGGAAGACATAAACAATAGAAATCATTTGCATAAAAATAAAGTTTTATTCCCAAAGGATAGAAAATTTCATTGTTCTATCATCCAACATGGCCGCCGTGCAAACCGCCAATCAGTGATGTATACATGACTGAATTAATTTAAAAGGGTTATGTTACCATAACCTCCTACTCAAGCAAATTAGAATGGACAATGATTGAAGTAATATCTATAATTTTGCTATAAATATAATGTGCCGTGCAATTACAGTCAAAAACCGATCAAGCGACCCTGCCTTACAAGAACTAGTAAACAGGTGAAAATAAAATTACAATTACAAATTAAAATGGTTTTTAATTCACGTTACGTCACGGCGGTCATGTTCGTGCATACCTGCAAAAGAATTTTAATGAACTTCCTTTGTTATGTGCACCAACATGGCCGCCATGGCCTTTGTCATTTGAGTCCTACAGGACTGAAGGTCACGTGAGTGAAAACCATCTATAGACATCTTGTGTGCACAGTCGTCAACTCTCTCAAAGACGGACACCGTCGGGATCGGCCCCAACTGTCTGTCTTTAGCCCCATTCACACCAACGGTTGTACATTTTTAGATGTTGTTTAGTCAAATTACGTTTTATCCTCTATCTTGAACGTTTTGAAATTTATATGACTCAAACTACCTGGAATGGTAATAAAAGTCATTGAAGTTGTTTTAGTAAATATTTCACTCCAAATATTACGGGAGGTTAGGCTGTCCCCTTTTTTTCTCCGTTTACCGTCGAATGCGTTGCCTAATTTTGGGTCGGTCGGTCGGATTAAAAAAAATCATAAAAAAATTAGAAGTAATCTGGAACTAGAAGGCCCGATACCCAAGCATCATGCCGTGGAGCGGTTACAAAATCAACGTGGCGGCAATGGAGGGGAAATTGCATTGCTTGATTCCATAGCTCAGAAGGAGGTCGGACACCTTATTGAGACTTACAGAACGTAGTAACTGGTTAGCTTGCAGTTGAGGTTGGAGTCAGCAGTTTATATAGTTAAATTTAGGACTAAGCAACCCGAGAAGCTAGGTGGTACAGTGGTACGATAGGCTATGTAAGCCTAAGCCTATCTGAGGTCACAGGTTCAATCCTGAGTGGGGATTTTAGATTTTCTTTTTTACACTTAAAAATTTATTACTTGGGCGGAGAGCCCAAGTTATAAAATGCAGCTTGGTAGTGCACGAATTTGCAATTGGGCTCTAATGCGCGTGCGTCAAACTCAGTCAAGCGTAACGAGAAGAATACTGGTCAGCTGGCGTCTCGGCTAGCTTCAACGCTTTCTTCATACGCTCGCCGGCGAAAATTAAATTCTAGTGGCAGATAAATTCTGATATCTTGATCGCTTACTCCTTAGCCGTTATTCAGTCTTCAATTCAATTGAATCCATGGAATATTATTCGAGTTATGAATTCTCAAAGGTACATGTACATCTTCAGACTCTTTAGAATGGAACGGTCGGATTTATGACAATTTCCCATCCGTGCGCTAAAACGGGCGGACAAATCGTCACTTATATAAAACAAAATCGTCCATTACAAAAATACAGTTTCAAACGACTAGTTCTTCTAGATATAACAATAAAATAACTTTCGCACTACATCGAGAAAGGTGCAACAAGAAAGAACAATTTCTTCACGGCAGATTTTGATTACGTGCTAGGCAATGAGATCTGCCAACAGATCGAATTTCATTTGAACGTCTGAACAATTATTTTGAACGGCTTGCAGTGAACGGCCGAAACAGAACAAAAATTTCGAACGGCTGGCTGTGAACGGCTATGGAAAAATTTCCAGTGGAGTGAGTTTTCAGTCAGAAAGCGAAAGAAACCAAAATAGGTCACTTTATGTAAACAAGGGCCCCAAGTGCCAACGTCACGCAAAATTCATGTTTAAAATTCTTTCTGAACTTCATGTTTACCAATTGTGAAGATAGATCTTGAATGAAACTAAATATAATAATCGATGTCATACAGCGGGGGAAAGGTAGGTAGCAGAAAAGACAGAAAACAAATTTAGCCCTTTTATTAAAGTTTGTTGTAGTTGTCAGGAAAAAGTGCACCAAATTTGCATATGTCAAAAGGGTAATTTGAAACCTGAATACAGAATATGCGCTGCCATGAATTCTCTGTTTTCCTTGCAGTTTCGCTGGCCACAATTAAGCTTTTCCAAATTCTACAAGCGTTAAATATAATCCTTGCACCCGCACTTCACGTAAGTCTTCACGTGTTCCACTTTACAAATGTGCACGAACAGTCACGACATACAAGACTATCCCAATACTCAGTGCACTCCCTATCGTCAAACCCTAAAACTGACGTGCATGAAAATTTTCCAAGATATTTTCATTTCAATATGCCTAATACAACGACGCCCAAGTATACGCTCCCACAGCGTCTTGTTGAAAATAAAATTCTAAGTGTCGACATTACGTTATATAATTCTCAGTGAGTGTCCGACCTCCTTCTGAGCTATAGAAGGTAGACTCTACCCAATGGAGGAAGAAAAGATCGATGTCGTGGTGAAATTCAGCCGAAAAAAGCGGAAAAAAGACAGTTGCGATCTGCCAGCATCCATGACTTTCCAGCAACTGCTGAAACAGCAAGTCTTTGATATTTCAGATTAAAAGTGAAAAAAAATGTTTCACTAGGTCGTTTATACCTTCCTCGTAACTTTTTTTTTGAAAACGCAAAAATATGGGTCGGTCGGACGACGGTAAACGGAGAAGAAAGGGGACAGCCTTAGGAGGTATGTTTCTAAACCTGTTTTAAACTTAAAACAACATTTAAACGTGTTTCAGCGTTGGTGTGAATAAGATATTAGAGAGGTGTGTGGCTTATAGAGAGTCGAGGTAACGTGACACCAGTGATTTGGAGATAAATAACTGCTGAACCTATGAACAATGAATACACGTCTGTTTTAAGTCTGCAGCACCTATTTCTGTTTCGTAATAGTTTTGACTAAAAACAGCAACACCAGGTGTCCGTCGTCGGGAAACAGGGCGGTTCTGCTCATCAGTATGCATTTATGAAAAGAGTATGCACGAAGTGCGACGGCTGATACCGAAAATGCGCGAAATATTCACGAACAGGCTCTGTAATGTTTCTGCATCAATAATTGCACGTGCAATTGCACTTTCTGGTAAAATGCACTATTTTTCAACGCATTGTTCTTTCTGCATGAAGTGTTGACAATAGCCCATGGATTAAAATTAACAAAATTACCATAAATATATATTTTTTGCATTCGTGTTTGCTCGGGAACAATTCGGAAGCGTAAAACCAAGCAATTTTGTGTCCAAGAATTGAATTCAGCGCGGATAGAGAATTTCATGAATTGACACTGCAGGGAGGTAAACTAGGTGTATTGTAGATTGTCATATCTGACTCAAAATTTTTAAATAGGCTTTCAAAGGGAAGATATAAGGCTTCAAATTCTAACATGGACAATTTTACTCCTTTAAAGCTAAACGTTCACGATATAACGTTTTTCAAATTGACACCCCTGGCAAAATTTTTGCCTTATGAATTTATTCATGGCCAGGTATCCCCCGCTTTGACTGTAAATGATTCAGTGCACTAGGTATCTCAGTGGATACGGTTGCTTTGAAAGCTTCAACTGTCGAATGTTCATGACCAAGACTGTAGGGTATTTTATCCTTTGGAAGCTCTTGTGAAGAAACTAAATTTATATATATATATATATATATACACACCCTTTTGCAAAAATATTGACACCTCAATATATATATAAATATATATTCGTCCTTTGTGTTTATATCGCATGGTGAAGATAGGCGGCAAACAGTTCTCCAGGTGGGTACAACAGAGTTTTAAAAATGCTACTGTACCCACCTTAAAAACTATTTTCCGCCTGTCATCACATATGCGATATAAACACAAAGGACGAATATATATTTATTTATATATATTTTTAAGTGTCAATATTTTTGCAAAAGGGTGTATATATATATATATAACCGAAAATGTGAGGGTCAAGAGTCCAACTCCAATGTAGCTTTGCTGGTTTATTCGCTCAACGTTTCGACCATAACGGTCTTCATCAGGGGCATCTGAGGTATATACTAACTGTTACAACATTCGAAATTTGAAAAGCTTAACGGAAAGAACACACGTGACATGCTGACGTAATAATCAGATATGGAGCTATAAAACTAAACTAAACTAAACCAAACAATATATTACGTGAATTTAACTAGGCCATTAATAGTAGGCTTGAATTTAGAAATCCAATAGCTTTCTCTTGCTCTTCTAATGTCTTGATTAGGATTTCTAACTTTTTCAATGACGGTTAATTTTAAATGTTTAACCCCACAGTTTTTAAAGTGTCTGACAGTGGGAATGTTCTTATGACCTGCGTTTATGTCGCTGCGATGTTGGTTTGTACGGCGATGAACGGGGTTTTTTGTTTCCCCTATATACTGATCGTCGCATTTTGTGCATTGAATCAAGTATATAACGTTGCTGGTTTGACAGGTGGTGTGTTGCGTAAGAGTGAAGGTTTCCCCAGGCCTGTAGTTGTGCTTTTAACTGTTTCTGTGAATCTACCATATGTTTTGCAACATGCACATCTATTGTCTACTTTACAAGGCCAAAATCCTGGATTAGTATGTTCGGCGAATGTATGTTGCTTGTGTTTATGTGAAGAGTGTATCCTAAGGTTTCTGTTGGTTTGAAAGGAGCGGCCACATATTCTGCATGAGGTTTCTGATGTGTTTGGCGTGTCACTGCTAATGGTGGAATGGCTTGCTTGTTCACTGGGGTCGCATGGTGATAATCTTTTGTTCGTTAGCATCTCTGACAGGTTTCTTCCTCTACGGTAGGCAACGAGGGGGCGGTCCTTAAAGATGATTTTGCATTTAGATGAGGTGTGTAGTATTTGCTGGTGTTGGTTGAGAATATTATGCAGGTTCGGCATTGCTGGATTGTAGGTTACTATAAGGGGTACACGGTCAGTGACAGGATTCTGCTTGGTTCTGAGAGCCTCTTCTCTAGTTGTTCTTCTCGCTCTCATAATGCACTCCTTGATGAGTTTGTTTTTGTAACCCCGATCAAGAAGTACATTGTGTAGTTCTCGGGCTCTCTTCTCAAAGAAATTGTTGTTAGAACATATGCGGCGTAGTCTCAGTGCCAAGCTGTAGGGGATGGACGTTTTAGTGTGACGTGGATGGCAACTGGTCCAGTTTAGATATTGATGAGTGTCAGTAGGCTTGGTGTATAGGTCAGTGCTAATCTTGCCGTTGTTGTTGATTACTTGGACGTAAAGAAATGGGATGCTTGTGGTTGATGAGGTTTGTTCAAATTTTATATGTGGATCAAAAGTGTTACATTGGTTAAGGAAATGTGTTAGTTTTTCCTCACCATGTGTCCATATGAAAAATATATCATCAATGAATCTGAACCAGAGTAAAGGGTGGTTAGCGCTTTGTTTCAGCAAGTGGTCCTCAAGACGACCCATGTAAAGGTTGGCATAACTTGGTGCCATCTTGGTTCCCATTGCTGTCCCTGTTTGCTGGATGAAATGCTTGCCTTGGAATGTGAGGTTGTTGCAGGTGAGAACTAAAGTGATAAACTGTAAGATTGTTTCTCTTTTGTCGTCTGTGAAGTTATTTTGGCGCATGAAGTAATCGCAAGCTTCTATACCACCATCATGTGGGATGTTAGTGTATAGGGATTTGACATCCCAAGTTACTAATAGTGTTCCTGTAGGTAGTGTATGAGTGGTGTTTAATTCGATGAGTTTGTTAAGAAAGTCGTTGCTGTCTTTAAGATGGGAGGGCAGATTCTCGACAAGCGGTTGGAGCTGGTCATCAACCCATTTAGAGATGTTAGCTGTGGCAGAATTGATGGTGTTGCAGATCGGTCTAGCTGGCGGTGGGCGTTGCGGTTTGTGGATTTTAGGAACAAAGTAAATATTGCCAGGTCGCACAAAATGCAACGATCAGTATATAGGGGAAACAAAAAACCCCGTTCATCGCCGTACAAACCAACATCGCAGCGACATAAACGCAGGTCATAAGAACATTCCCACTGTCAGACACTTTAAAAACTGTGGGGTTAAACATTTAAAATTAACCGTCATTGAAAAAGTTAGAAATCCTAATCAAGACATTAGAAGAGCAAGAGAAAGCTATTGGATTTCTAAATTCAAGCCTACAATTAATGGCCTAGTTAAATTCACGTAATATATTGTTTGGTTTAGTTTAGTTTAGTTTTATAGTTCCATATCTGATTATTACGTCAGCATGTCACGTGTGTTCTTTCCGTTAAGCTTTTTAAATTTCGAATGTTGTAACAGTTAGTATATACCTCAGATGCTCCTGATGAAGACCGTTATGGTCGAAACGTTGAGCGAATAAACCAGCAAAGCTACATTGGAGTTGTACTCTTGACCCTCACATTTTCGGTTTTATTTACGATTATTTCAAGTGTCCACGATCGCTTTAGTGATCCTCCAGCAAGCATTTTACGTTGGTTAAGGATTTGCATTGTTTGCGAGACCCCTCACAAGTTCTACGGTTATATATATATATATATATATATATATATATATATATATATATATATATATATATATATATATATATATAACCGTATATATATATATATATATATATATATATATATATATATATATATATATATATATGCACTTCCTAACATCAAGAAAGTTATCAAAGACCACCATCAACTGCTCTGCACCTCACCAAGATGTAAAGATATCTTTTCTAAACCACCACTCGTCGCTTACAGAAAAGGTCGTAACTTGTCACAGCTACTCACCAGTAGGCGCCTAAAACCGGACAATCCAAACACCCACACACCCACCTCTGTATATACACCGGACAGCGATGCAACTAAATGTATCATCTGTAGCCGCTCATTCAACTGCAACAAAGGCCTCAAAATACACGTTACACACATGCACAAACAGCACAGACCTACGCCTAATACCAAGCCGGGATTTTGGCCGTGCATGTCTGATCCACGTTGTGCCTGTTGCCTATCATATGGCTCGTTCTCCAGTTCAGTAACAAGTACAACCACCCGTGAAACAGTTATCTTGAAACAACGCAGTAACTGCCAAACTGAGAATGTTATCTACCTGATCACTTGTGCCAAGTGTAAAGATCAGTACATTGGAGAGACAAAAAACAGCATACACATGAGAGCAAACCAACACAGATCAGACGTTACCATCGGGAACAAGAACATCCCTACAGTAAGACATTTCAAAAAATGTGGACGCCAGCACATGAAGTTATCAGTCATCGAAAAAGTACGAAACAAGAATCTAGACACAAGAAGAACGAGAGAAAGTTACTGGATTAACAGACTGAAACCAGTAATCAATAACTTGATCTAGTTTCTAGTTTCATTTCATTTCAATTTATTTCATTTACACCTTCATTTCATTGAATTCATTTGCTGTCTACACAAGCTTATTATTTTTGACTGAACTCACTTGTTATCCTTTCCTTCTCTCGGAGCCATAATGCATTTAGGTGCCGCATTATGATACACTTATACTTTTTATATTAGGTATACATTTCATAGTTACTATGATTGGTAATCTATCTATATTTTACGCTACTATATTTTTCTCCTACTACGCCACATTAAGACGCGCGCGTTTCAGTGCACGCTTATTTGACCCACATTAGTGCGCGCACTTTCTAGCGCGCGCCTAACTGTTAGTTTATCTACCAATCATAGACGCCATACATGTCACGTTATAGTTTTGAATAGCCAACGGTTTACGCAAGCCTTAATACACTTGTAACTCCCCTGAAGAAGGCCGTGATGGCCGAAACGTAGGGCCAATAAAGCAAAATCAAGTCAAGACATGGAGTTGGAAGCTTGATAATTACAACTCATTCTATATATATATATATATATATATATATATATATATATATATACAAAAACTCTGCGATTGCGCTACCTTTATGAAAGCCAACGTAAAATACTATCATATGAAAAACATATGAAAAACAAGATGATACAGCTGATGAGATTATACGGACCCACAACACGACCTTAGAAAATGCATTCCACATCACCTTGCAACAGAAGGAGAAAAATTTGCCCAAAATATATTGGATACCAAAACTTCACAAGACACCATACAAAGCACGTTTTATTGCAGGTTCAAGTTCCTGCACTACTACTAAGATCTCTAAATTGATAACTGAGTGCCTTAAACTGGTCAAGAGTCACTGTACTTCATACTGCAAGACTATTTTAGAACGAACAGGAGTTAATTGCATGTGGGTCATCAACAATTCGTTGGATGTTATTCACACATTGCAGGACAAACAACTTTCGCTTAATCATGTGAGTACTTGGGACTTTTCCACTCTTTATACTAGCCTTCCACACGCTAAACTTAAACATCAACTCCATGATCTACTTGAAAGGGTTTTTAACACCAGAGGAAAAAATTTCATAGCAACCAATAATTTCCACACATTCTGGGCTAATGATAGGAAATCTACGAAGTACACTTACTTCTCCTGTAGGGAACTGTGCCTCGCTATTGACTTTCTTATCGACAATATCTACGTCCGCTTCGGAAACACAGTTTTTCGGCAAATTATTGGCATACCTATGGGCACTAACAGCGCACCTTTGTTGGCTGATCTGTTCCTCCACACCTTCGAGTATGACTTCATGCTAAGAACAATGAAGCAAGATATGACCATAGCTGTCCAATTTAGCAACACCTTTCGTTATATCGACGATTTATTGAGCGTAAACAATGAAAATTTTGGAAATCACATCAGCGACATTTATCCGTCGGACCTGGAACTAAAGAACACTACCTTAACATCAAATGAGGTGTGTTATCTGGACACGAGAATCAAGAATGGTGACAACAACACACCTTTCCATCTCAGTGTCTACGACAAGAGGGATGACTTCTCATTTCGGATTGTCAATTTCCCTCATATGGACAGCAACATTCCAGCCAATCCGGCTTATGGTGTTTATATATCTCAATTGGTAAGATATGCTAGAATTTGCACGTCGAAGTTGGATTTTATGCATAGACTTCGCCGACTTTCATCACGTCTCCTTCACCAAGGGTTCAAATCTTCACTCCTTCGTAAATCATTTACTAAATTCTTCAAACGCCATAGTGCTATCATTGAGAAATATGGCACTACACTACGAGAAATTAAACTAGCAATCCAAAATTGAGAAACACCGCCGTATCCTTTGTTATTTCAGATCCTTTATATTATTCTAGCGCCCCTATTTAATTTCTATATTGCTTCTATTCAGGTCAATGCTAGTGCGCGCGCACAATTTTCCTTGAGTCGTGCGCGTGCTTAGCTTGTTTAGTTGACGTGTGTGCTTAGTTCGTTATTTAACGTACTACATTTATTTTGCGTTGTTTTCCTAACTGATATGTCTTGTCAGTAACTGTGCTCACACTGTGGGTGGCTCCTCCTAAAATGTTCTGCAATTGGTATAGGATTTAATGGAGCCGAAACCAATTGTGGAATTGCACGCATTTTGGGCATCCTACTGATGAACAGTTACGAAATTCAGATATATTTAGTAGCCACATTTATTTGCGGTCTGTCCCCTTTGAATATATTGTTTTATTCCTTTTTTCAAACTATCGAACGTCGATTATGGCAGACGGCTCGATGATGACAGTTGACGGCTCAAAGTTGTAGCTGAGTCACTACCTACCTCTCGTTACGATCACTGAACATGCCTAAAGCGAGTGATGCACTAGGCGATTTTGTACGCCGATCACGGCGATTGGCGAAAATCGCCAGGTGTGCCCGGTACTGCGACGCATATGTGACCTCTCACGCGAAAACAATACTAACGGATATCCGTTCGAGCCGTCCAAGCCGTTCGCTTGCCGTTTATCGGCCGTAATTTGACAAGCGAAACTACAAGGATAACAGAGAATTCTTGGAAGACCTTGGAAGCGCATGGTCTGTATTTAGGTTTCGAATTACCCTATTGACATATGCAAATTTGGCACACTTTTTTAACTACGTAGGCTCGACTACCAGCCGCTGTTCGGGAAACAGCCCGCGGTGCTCCCCGAAAAGACAGCTGGACGCGTTAACTTGTTATTGTTTGTTTCCCCCAATCAGAAGCTTGCCTGCTCAAATCGAGCAGGCGAATAAATTATTTTTCTAGAGCATAATTTCAAAATGGCGAATGTGAAGGAGTTGTTTGATTTTGAAAGAGCTGAAAAAGCTGGTTGGCGGTTAAGATGTGTTCGTTATTCAACCTACGAGATCAGGAAAGTCCCTTATTTTCCAATCCGCACCGATGAGTTTCGATATTGTGAAAGAGACAAGTTTTAAGTCCATTGCTGTCGTTATTTCACCCCTGACTTCGCTAATAGAAGATCAAGTAAAATTCCCAAAATCAATAGGCATTGCTGCCGAGTTTATTGACGAAGATCAAGGACGAGAAGGCGAAAAAAAGCCGTTGAAAGCGACTGCGAGATCGTCTTTGGATCACCGTAGTCATTTTTGTGTTCTGATCGATGGAGGAAGATGTTGTCGAGTGAACTGAGTCTATGAAGAGAGATTGTGCCTTATTGCTGTGGATGAAGCTCACTGTATTTCACAGTTATATAGACATATTGGCAAGATCTGGTGCGACATCACGTGTGTTTCAAACTGATCCGGTGACCTGTAGCGATGCATGAATTAAATTTTGAATTTACGTCACAGACACGATCGGTGGCCGGCCCACGTGTCCAGCCGTTCTTCTCTGGGAGGCTCACAGACGGGACGCGAGAAAGCGGCGAATTCGAGCCCACCAACTACGTACACTGACAAACATGATTGTTTTTCTACTACATAACTTTCCTTCGATTATTATATTTAGTTTCATTCAAGATTTATTTTAACAATTAGTAAACATGAAGTTCAGAAAGAATTTTACACATGAATTTTGCATGACAAATACCATGTTCATAACTCTGGCTTTCAAGTCAAAGCGACAAACAGATGATTTCATCGTCCTTACAATGTTATAAAGTGCTCGGTTAAGGTAAACAATTAGCGTGCAATTAACTTAATTTAGCCACGTTCACAGCCAACCGTTCGAAATTTTTCTTCAGCCGTTCACCGCGAGCCGTTCCAAATAATTCTTTAGCCGTTCAACCGTATCACGGCATACCATTCGAAATAATTATTTGACCGTTCAGGCTTTCACAGTCAGCCGTGCGAAATTTTTCTTCTGCCATTCAGCCCTTCAACTTTATCCGTTCAAATTTTTTCTTCAGCCGTCCCGCCGTTCATGGTAACCGTTTTAAACGGCTTGGCCACCCGTTTTTCATTCGTTCAGTAACCGTGCTTTTTGCCGTTCGAACGGATATTCGTTAATATCGTTTTCGCGTGAGAGGTCACAATGTGTCCGCTCGAGCGATTTTATACGCTCGCCACGGCGAATCGACAAATAATTCAACGTACCAATCAGCTTGCCCTATTTTTTATAAAAGCCATCGTGTATACGTGCGTTAGGACGGAAGCTGCCATTTTGAACGCGGAGAAAGACCTAGAAACGAAAGTGGAGCGGGAATCACCAGAAAAATCGTCAAGTGTGTCCGCAGCAGGCAGTGACGAAATCGCCTAGTGTCTGTGGCTTTAAACATGGGCCATTCGAATAAACGATGTTGAGCAGTACTTTTCCTTATAGTATTGTTCGTTTTCATGATACACTCAAGTGGAAATTTTTGAAGTAAACTTGTACGTGACCGTTTTGATTTTATTATTTTATTCCTTTTTGAAGGTCAACCACTGCATAGAACTTGGTATCCCAGGAAACAACGCGGCCAGACTCATTATGTTTTTCGGTATGGCCTCGTTTGTAGGTCGGCTTGTAACTGGTAGACTAGGCGACTGTAAGTGCGTCAACTCACTTTACATGGTACAGGCCAGTTTCCTGACGTTGGCTGTGTCCATTTTACTGCTTCCGTTGGCACGAAGTTACATAGCTTTTGTGTTGTTCTCGCTTGTTGCCGGGTTTACTTACGGTGCAGGTTTATCTCAAGTCAATCTTCTATTATTAACAACTGTAAACCCCACGTTAAGAACAATTGCGTTTGGTTACGGTACCTGTTTGGTATCATTTTCAATAATGATTGGTCCTACCTTGGCAGGTGAGTTTCATTTTTTTTTAATTTTCATTTTATTAACTTGTCATACGCGATGTGTTGAACGGAAATTATAGCAGACAGGGACAAATATGCAAATTATCACTCCATCGATCATTCAGTTGTAAACTTTGCATTGCTTGGTAATTCCGCTGACCAGTACGTTATGACTAATGTTAGATATCCTTTCCATCGTTTTATATATTTAGCAGAATTTCGATAATATTGCATTTAATGAAGGAAGATCGCAATTATTTGTTCCTTTTTGCTTTGCGGTGTATGTTTTGAAATCAAAATTTCACCGAGAAGACATTCTTCGATTGTTTTCATACTTCACCAAGTCTATAAAATATGATGAGCAGATCAAAGTAGTTTCAACAAAAACAGAAGTCGTAAGTTAAATTTGCTTTGAGATATTGAAGAAAAATACGGGAGTGATCAATATCACGCCGCCAAAAAACATGAAAACCGTCTTATCTTTCTTCAAACTTCGAATTCGTCTACAGCCAGTGATTGAGTACCGGCAAAAATTGAAAGTTTCGTTAATAAAGCGTCTCACTAGATTTGAGTAAAAAAGACAATAACAAAGGGCAATACGCTTTGAAACCAGTGAAAAACAATACTTTGATCATTTCATAAACTCGGTGAAGTATGCAAGCAATCGAAGCGTGTCTTTTTCATTCACCTCACAGCAAAAAAATATAATTATATAATATAATAATATAAAAGCAAATTAATTAGTCCAAGACTCGGTAAAAAAGCTACTTACATACTATTATAGTAAGAATGCTAAATGATATTTATAAATGTTAGCAAGGTCTGTTCTCTTGGCAGGTCTCATAGCGGACGAACTGGACTCTTATACACCTGCGTTCTACGTTGCCGGCAGCGAAGTATTCCTGGCTGCATGTATAACTTTTCTTTTGTGTTTCTTTAAACCATCAAGACAGCGGGCCGAAAATATTGAATTTAAACTACAGGATACTGTTGAAGCAGTTCCGTTGCAAACACTGCACAGAACGTCAGGGGAAAAGGATGTCGAGAATAAAAGAACAGTGCATCATCTGATTGTAGAGCCTCGTGAAGAAGACCGGTATTTCCCGTTTGATTACTTCGAGTGGAATAAATTGGAAGTTAGGTGTACAGATGTTTAAAGTGGTGGGTGGGCAGTCCAATGCACCGTTAAACAATGTTATGGTTATACCTCCTTAAAGTGCCTATCACCCCCAGAGAGTTATTTTCAGAATCAACTCTATGTACATTGAATAGTTGAGTGGTAAAATATTTATTGTTTTGAACGTCGTGAGTGATAGAGATTTGAATTTACAACGTCCTAATTAGATGTCGACCCGGGAATCATTTATTACACAACTACTAATTGTTTTCATCTCCAAGTAATATTTTTTACAAATCGATTGACTATCCACAGTTTATTTTTAGTATTTATCAAATCAATTATCGTCAAGCTGGCGTAGAAATAATGGCAAATTCCCGGGTTGACGTCATCTAATTAGCATTTTGTAAATTCAAATTTCTATAACTCACAAACGCGACGTTCAAAACACAAGAAATGTTTTACCATTCAACTATTCAATGTACATAGAGTTGATTCTGAAAATAACTTTCTAGGGGTGATAGGCACTTTAATACGGACACCAAAGTGTCCGCATCAGTCGTAGGGGTGTCCGTGTTATAGAGGCAGAGATTGCATTAATTTTTAATTGGTATCGGAACCAAAGTGAACTGTCCGTAATAGAGAGGTGCATGTCTGTAGTATGGAGGTTACTTACTGAGAATACATCAACCTATAGACAACATGTTTTTTAAATAAAATTTACTGGAAATTTATTTTAAAGTGATGCTTCTTTTGTGCTACAAGATTACTCAAGTACTGATGCTAGAAGACTAGGAACAAGATTTTAGATCCAATATGGCGTCCAAAAAGACAAGATATACTCTATAGATCAAAACAACCTCACAAATAGCTACCAGCATGGAAAAAGATCAGGAAAAAAAGCACAGAAATGAATTTAGGACCTAGCAACCGATCCAGTCCCTCACTCGGAAATACCGTTCATTTCCGGTAAATGCACAAACTTCGGCTTTACCGTTCTCATCTCTGCGAAGGTTTTTTGTCCCAAATCAAATATTTTTGCAAAATAAGGGTGCTAAGGGACAAGATGGCGAAAAATGGGGGAAAATAAAAGTCATAAATTTTGCCAGCACAAATACCTTAAATACGTACTGGTATATGTTGTTGTTTTGTTGTTGATACTTCTGACATAATGCCTACAACACCTCGGCTAATTATGGTGCTGCAGTGCTAAATTAATGTGAACCAGGTTTTACTTAATAAATGGTCATTCAGATGTACTAAAAGAATAGACGATAACAACAAGACTTGTTATGTTATTTGTTACAACAACACTTTGTAATTTTACAGTACGAATAAACGTTGTTGTTGTTGTTGTTGTATAGCTGGTTGGAGTTTTTCTCAATACAACGCGCGCGTTGATTGGTTGATCTATGGTCACATGACATACATACATACATACATACATACATACATAACTTTATTTTACCTCGAATTTTTTAGAGTAGCTCTGTTGAGCTAATATCTTCGAGAAAAATACATAAATCAGAATAAAAATACCTTAAAATATATACAAATAATCAAAAACGAGCTGTTTTCCGCCAATTGTCCTAAGCGGGCAACATTTGCGAAAGTGGGCAACAATTTTGACGTCAGAGGGTAACATTTCACTGTTGCCCGCTAGCGCACGTGATCAGACCGTGAGAAAAGGTGGTATGATTATGATGTGATTGATGTTTGCCTCGAGTAGTCAGGGAGCATATGTAATCCCGTGGGATTTTCTTGAAGATAACAAGCCACCTATCTAGAAGTGTCAAGGGGACCCTTAGGAACACAGAAAATGTTGTCGGCAATTTTGCGACTTGCACCGGCAGCTGCTACGGTGGTTTTAAAATAGGCCCCATATGGCTCAACATAGAAACGAGGCTGAAACTTAAATTGCTCATAACTATTGATAATTGCAACCAAATGTCACCAAACTTGCTCAGATTTATTATGGGATAATATCTAACATGACAATAGTCATAATGATAGTTAACAAGATCACGTGACCATGTTGACATGGAAGCGAGGCTCTAACATTAGATGGCCTATAATTATCGCTTATTTGAACCAATTGTCACCAAACTTGCTCAGATTGGTTATGGGATGGTGTCTGACATGTTGATAAACAGCAAAGTAATACATATAGTCACATGACCTTTTTGACATGGAAGCGAGGCTCGAACAGAAAAATGTTTATATCCGGCATAATAATATGTACATTGATGAGAAATAGAACACAAACCGTGATGATAAACATCTTGAACTTATTCATTTTTAATAAACTTGACGTTTCGTGTGCTACTACATACATTTTGAAAAGTGACCGTTACAGTGTTGAAAACTTTAGTTATATAGTATTGAAAAGGGACTGGGACCGATATTAAGTACAATACTTAACAGTTGATCTATAAAAAGAAACAGCTAATTAATAAAGCATCAGCTTCTTGCTACTGGCATTTCTTAAAAGTTGGCTTCAGTTCTTGTATAAACAATGTTTCTTTGATTTTACAGTAGAAATAAGTTTTGCCCGAAAGAAAGGAAGAGATAGAGCGATGCAAAAAACTGAAGATCAGGATGATATGAAAGATGACGAGATGAAGACGTTCCATGGCACTGCAATGACGATTTACCAACGCGCCGATGCCCAAGACCAGGTGGTTCATGTAAATGTCGACCCAACTCTGCAAGGCTGTTCAATAAAAGATCTGCCAGATTCCATTACCAGCCTCGTGGAATGCCCTGTCCCGCCATTGAAGCCCAAAGGTCCTGTTAATGCCAAGTTCAGTCTTGCCGTGAAAGAACTTCCAATCCAGATAAGGATGCAAGATGCTGCGTGGCTTCTCGGGAGAAATGTGACAAGAATCCAAGCAGACAACTCTCAAGCTATCGAGGCAACTGAGCAGCTAGATACTCAACCGAAGAAGATCACCAGCATCTCAGTGGTAAATCGCCATTGCAGTGCCATGGAACGGACGCTTGCTATCGGGAGTATCTTGGCGAAGTCGACAATATCAATCGCAAAGAACACATGCCGTCCCTTTACGATGTCTGGATGGAGATAGACACTATCATTCTGCTCCATTCGTTGAAGGACATTCGATTCGATCTGGGATTCTACTCTTAGCACTCGGTTGTAATCTACTGACATCCCAAACCCGTGGAGTAAGCTGATTAACTCTTTGTTGTGCACAGCTTGATGGACAGCAAGTCCTATAGCCAGTTGTTGAAGCATCTCAGCTGTCATCCTAGTAGTTTCTGACTTCTTGTGCTTCACCTGGCGATCTGATAGACACATGGCCACGTTACTTTGAGTAAGGCTCATTGCACGCTTGTGTACCTCATTGGACTTTTTCTCTAACGAAAGCAAGTCAAATGGGCCCTGTATTACCCACCTAAAAAAGCTAAAGAGTTCCATGGGTACATTTTCGTCAGCGATGTTATCAAGGGAGCCGGTAAATACCCACTTCTTACACTTTCGGGTAGACTTTCTAATCAGTGCAGCGTCATCAAATAACGTCTTCATCTCGTCATCTTTCATATCATCCTGATCTTCAGTTTTTTGGATCGCTCTATCTCTTCCTTTCTTCGCGCTTACCCTTTCCGATTCGTTAACTCGCTCGGCCTGTGAAACTCGATGTCGGCAATTTCATTTTGGAGTAGTTGCTTCAATGCCTTACTACAATTCATGGTTTCACTAGAGATGTTGTTTGCGTTAAGAATTTCTTTGTATGCAGCTTGTAACTGAGAAATCGGTACAATCTTCCCATCACTTAAAGTAATGTCAGTTAAAGTTAAGAATTCTATCTTGGCTGCTATCTCACTGGCCATTCTAACAGG
>JAJGOT010000135.1:1430000-1437500 GCA_022457155.1 Cladopsammia gracilis
AATGACAGTGTGAGTAGCTTCACTACACTGACTGGCAATTTAAACTGGCGGTTCGCTAAAATGATGAAAAAGACCGCTGACCAAAATTATCGAATAAAAAACCGCTGACCACCAATGTTAATTTTGATTATTATATCAGAATTCAAAGCAGGTATCAAAGCAGGTATTATTGGGAAACAATGACGGTAATTTTTGAAAGAATGTACATATTATTATGCCGGATATAAACATTTTTCTGTTCGAGCCTCGCTTCCATGTCAAAAAGGTCATGTGACTATATGTATTACTTTACTGTTTATCAACATGTCAGACACCATCCCATAACCAATCTAAGCAAGTTTGGTGACAATTGGTTCAAATAAGCGATAATTATAGGCCATCTAATGTTAGAGCCTCGCTTCCATGTCAACATGGTCACGTGATCTTGTTAACTATCATTATGACTATTGCCTTGTTAGATATTATCCCATAATAAATCTGAGCAAGTTTGGTGACATTTGGTTGCAATTATCAATAGTTATGTGCAATTTAAGTCTCAGCCTCGTTTCCATGCTGAGCCATATGGAGCCTATTTTAAAACCACCGTAGCGGCTGCCGGTGCAAGTCGCAAAATTGCCGACAACATTTTCTGTGTTCCTAAGGGTCCCCTTGACACTTCTAGATAGGTGGCTTGTTATCTTCAAGAAAATCCCACGGGACTTTAAATCGCGACATATGCTCCCTGACTAGAGTGCTCGGCACGTTTTTCAAACTGTGTTGTGTTGTGTTTCTTGTGTTGCTATATAACAAATCACTTAATGATCCCTCGGAGATTCTCGGGAAACAAAATTACAAGAAATTATAAGCTTCAAGAAACTAGCCCCAATTCTGATTGGATGAATATCTAAAAGTACATTTTTATTAAACTGGTTACTTTTAAACTGTACTTTGGTCGAGAAAGCAGCAAATAAATCGTAATTTTTAAAACGATCACGATGTTATAAGTTCCAACGGTTTTTCAAACACTTTGTAACTGACGAAGATGTGAGTCACATTATAAAACATCGTGATCTTCTTTTAAAAGAAACTATTTTGTTTTTCATTGTGTTTACTTATGCACAAGTCATTTCAACTCCCCCTCCCCAATCTCATATTCCCCACTCCAGAAATTATTAAAAATACCATAATACTCTTTAAAGTGCAGGTTTGGGTGGTGCTTGATGTAAGCCTGATTTTTCCAATTTCTTTTGTTTTCAGTACGAACTGCACGTGCTATCAGCTTCAACTTCTTGGCAATTTGCATACAGTGCACATTTGTATACGAACACACAATGCTACGTCCTAGCGGTACTAACTGTACTCTGAATGCCATTGTTCCATTCTAATAAAGGAGACTTGAATAATTACACCACGGTGAGGCTGAGCCTACACATAAAAGATTATTATGATATTTTCCGGAGTGGCCTATTGTACTGACTGGGGCCCGCCGAGGCAGTTTCTTCCGCTTCGAAAGTTCGCATCGCAAACATTTTCACGCCTTGGAACGGAGTAAACCTCCTATTTTTACCGAAAGTTTAAGGTCGATGCCGCTTAAAACGAAACCTCCAGTGAGCCGAGAAGTGCTTGTATTTTGTGGGCTATTCTGTCGGCGTATCTGATTTGCATCGGACATAATTAGTGAGTTCCGCTGCCGGAGGACGTTTTATCGGCTTCAGAAGTTTGCATCGAAAAACATTCGACGGCTAGGGACGTACGGGGAAAACCTCCTTCAACTTCCATGGAATATTTCACATAGTTGCTGGCAAAAACGACTCCACCGGCGAGCCGAGAAGTTAGAGCTTTTTCTGTTGTTACGTTGTTGTTTACATCTCCAGGGAGCATTATTCATTCCGGTCGAACGGTCACGGTTATCGATGGTAAGGCCCAGTTCAAACGTCGAACTTCACATGTGCCGAACCTAATGCAAATGAGAAAAATCTATTGTTCTTGCTAATTTGCATTAGGTTCGGCACATGTGAAGTTCGACGTTTGAACTGGGCCTAAGATTCAAATGTCAACTCACAGTATCTGGAAAACGAATGTACTAAAAAATTACAATGAAAAGATTTCCGCAGTTCATATATGATTTATTTCATATATATCATTTCACAATGAAAAGATTCGAAGATAAATCTTAACTATTAGGCAATCTAATATACCTGTTTCCTTTCTACGGACGACCGAATTTTTGAGCCAAACCTTCTAAAGGTTCTCGTTTCTTGACAGCCGGCCTCGAGCCTTTGGCAGCGTTGCTTACTAGAAAACGTGTCAGTAACGATAGAAAATAAAAGAAAACATACAAAAACAAGATGTAATGCCTTGAATATGAACTAAATATTTGAAAGAAATCATCTTGAAGTTAATAGATGATACAGATTCCCAATTCCCCGATGTAAACGGATTTTTTTAGGAATCAAACTTCCCTGACACAAAACTGATTTTCGTGGCCCCAGAAATTCTAGAACGCCCGCAATGAATCATGGTAAGTGACGATGGGCCTTTAAGGCGGTATCCATCGTACGTCTTGCCAGATATTTTCACACCTGTTATGTCACATGACCTGCTTTCCTTAATTCGCGATTTCCGTTGACATATGGACATGATTATAAAGGCGACATTATTAAGCCTTTTCTATGAGTCATAGAAAAAGGAATAATCAAAGGCTCCTGTGAGCAAACTCGTGGATACGAAATGTTCGGACCCTCCCCTCTCCTAGACGATTTACTTCACCAACCCCCACCCCCTGCATCCAACTCCCCACCCTCTCCTCCCTCCAACACCGTTCCCATGGGTAAGACAGGTGACCATTATATATCGCGGGTTCAATGTTAGCCGATCGATCGAGCGAGTTGGATGGAGTGAAATTTTGTTACACTGCTATAATTCATTCAACGCTTCGCATGTTCACGAGTTAACCCTTTAAGCACTAATATCAAAGTTTAAATTCTCATTTGTAGTCCCTATACATTAACTTATTAAGTTGTAGTTTATATTAAATTTTTAATGCCTGATGTATTTACTGTGTTTTTTAAATAAAGATGATGATGATGATGATAGTGGGAAGAAATTGTTTGGATATCAAGAGAACTCATCTTGTGTGATCATTTCCGTAATTCTCATGACCTTTTTGATTGATAAGGCAATACTACTAGTAGTTTCCATTGGAAAGTGAAGTGCTGCGAGTAAAGCTTATGCAGAAGAAGACTTGTTTTGGGCTATCTCGTTAATTGCATGTACTTTAGATAGTGAACAGATGAGCGACTTGATCTATTTTGCCATTGGATTAACTTAGCTATTCAAGCAGCCCCGAGTCCCAAGTGCATTTGTCACGCAAAATTTATGTATAAAATTCTTTCTGAACTTTATGTTTACTAATTGTTAAAATAAATCTTGAATGAAACTAAATATAATAATCGAAGTTAAAGACAGCAGGGAAAGGTATGTAGCAGAAAAACAAATTTTACATAGTTAATTGTCGGTAAAAAGTGAAATAAAGCAAAAAACGGCAAACTGATCCTTACGGCAGGAAAACAGAAGCAGAAGCAGAAGCAAATAAAATAAAATAAAAGTGGAATATAATAGTGCCCAATATTTCGCTTTGCAAAACAAAGCTTCTTCAGGGGCTAGCACTATAAATGATAACAACTGTAAAACCGTTATACAAGTGGTTTTGAAAAAACTAAAGAATAACAAAAACAATGAATATGATTGGCGAAGGGTTTGACGGGTGATAAACTAAACTGACTAGTGATGAGAAAGTTAATGAAGTTCGTCGCGTCTGTTGATTCCAAGTGGTTCTAACGTCTTTGCTTTGTCTATGAGAAATGCTTCACCCGCTTTTCGTACAGAGTCTCTGCTATTACGTATTAATTCCAGTGGTATAAGTTGCATATCCTTAGTAGAGTGTCCCGGTAGATTAAAGTGTTGTGATATAGGAGTAGGGCAGCTGAGGTGATGTGGATTCTCTACAGAACGGCGATGTTCACCAAAGCGTTCATTAAGTTTGCGTTTTGTTTCTCCGATGTATTGACACGATATATTACGTTTAAAGCAATTTTTACATTGGATCATATAGATCAGGTTTTTAGAATTACATGTTATGTGATTATAAATACAACGTTCCTCTTTAGTAGTAAAAAAAGTGTATTTCTTTTGGCCTTGTTGAATAAATTGGCAGGTCAAACAGCGTGGGTGGTTGCATCTGTAAGCTCCTGCTGGAGGCACTATCTGATCCGCTCTCTCGCTGGTTGGTTTCCTAAGTTTAGTATGAACCAGGAGGTCACGAAGGCTTGCACTTCTCCTATAAGCAACGACAGGTGGTGAAGGAAAAATTTGTTTGCAGCGGGTGGAGGATTGAAGAATGTTAAGGTGTTTTCGTACAACAGAGGAGGGATTACAAATAGCTGGATTGAAGGTGATTACGAAAGGTGTTCGGTCGGAGGCTTTCTTCTGTTGTTCTGGCTCATTTAGAAGATCACAGCGAGGGATGGAATGGACGCGTCGAATTTCACTTTTTAGGAAAGTGCGGCTGTATCCTCGTTTCACTAAGTAATTAATCAGTTCCGCAGAGCGTTTTTCAAAAAGAAAATCAGTAGAACATATACGCCTTAATCTTAGGGCAAGGCTGAAAGGAATCGAGCGTTTGGTGTGACTTGGATGACATGACGATTTTAAAAGATATTGATGTTTGTCTGTGGGCTTGGTGTAAGGTCCGTTTGGATTTGGTTGTCTTTAAGCTGAACTTGAACGTCAAGGAACGGAAGGAACTGTATAAGCGAATTGGAATATTCGTGAGTGAACTTGATTGTAGGGTGGAGAGAGTTTAGGTAATTTAGAAACGTTATTAGGTTTTCTTCTCCTTTAGTCCATACCATGAAAATGTCATCAATGTATCGCCACCAAATGTAGGGTCTGAAAACAGTGTTTTCCAAAGCGTGTTGCTCAAATTTAGCCATGAAAAGATTCGCGTAGGAGGGTGCCATACGTGTGCCCATGGCTGTCCCGTGGATCTGTAAGTAGTGATCATCATTGAAAGTGAAATTGTTCATGCCAAGAATCATTTGGATAAGGTCACAAAGTCTTTCTGTAGGAACTTTTTTATGTAGGCGGGTGTTGAGAAAATAGCGGCAAGCAAGTGAAATAGCCTTCCTTGCAAGGCTAGGTGCGCGGAGTCCCTCGGGTCATTCAAACGCGCAATCAGCAAAGCCCTCTAAGGCACGGCATTCACGGAAAGCAGCTTTTTATTATAGTGTAGTTTACAGTCATAGTTATAGTTGTGTAGTTATAGTTTGATCTATCTGTAAATAGCTGATGAATGTAAATAGCTGATGAAATTTGCATAATTATGTCAAAAAGGTTCATTTGAAACCTGAATACAGCACTTCCAAAGATTCTCTGTTACCCTAGTTCCGCTCGCCAAATTTACGGCTGATAAACGGCAAGCGAACGGTTTGAACGGATAGCCGTAAGTATCGTTTCCGTGTGAGAGGTCACATATAAGACATGTACACAGGAGTGTCTAACTGCGGAGCTGGTAAATGCAATGGCCGTTTTCACACTAGAGACGGACAAATCGTCTGGACGGACAAGTCGTCTCAGACGGACAAGTCGTCTTAGTGTGAAAACGGGACGAACAAAATTTTGGACGTAAAAGTCGTCTGACTTTGTCCGTCGATTTGGCCGTCTATTAAGACGATATTTCGAGGACGATTTGTTTGTCTAGACGGATAAGTCGTCCAAAGTCCGACTTAAATTCACACCAGACGAACAAATGGTTGTATCTCGGTCCCAGTACTCACTAAGGGGAATGGAACTAGTAAAAGGAGTGGTGGTTTATAGGAAAATCAAAATGGCGGATACAAAGCAAGGTAACCAAGCCTGTTAGTGCCAGGCCCCTTGCTTTCAAAATCGTCTGTTTGTTCGTTCAGATATGAATTTACGATGACCAACACAAGGTGAGTTGTCCGTCTAGAATTCACATTACACGAACAAATCGTCGGACGACTTGTCCGTCCAGACGATTTGTCCGTCTTCTAGTGTGAAATGGGCCAATGTTGCGGGTGATATGGTATCGGGCACTCGTGCAGGGTCGATTAATTACACGTAATTACGACAGGCGTCTACGCCTGAGTGACAAATTTGCATATCGCAGGTCGCCACAAAACTCTCTCCACAATTCGTCACATGAGTAAAAAATATAAATATAATGTGACTATCTTTTCCCCATTTACTTGATATATTTTAACCGTTATAAGGCGTATGCAAGTCACGTGACCCCAACTTAACAAGAAAAAGTTGAACAAATGGATACAAACGACAATAAGAAAATGCTTGCCAAGTTTCATAAAGATTAGAGAAATGCTTTTACTTGAAATAAAAATCCACCAAATTATTGGTTGAGTCAAGCCTTAACACACTTGAGGAGGAATAAGATCATGTGGAACATATGAACATATTGAGCATATTAACATAGAGCGTTTCTCTTTGCGCTCAGTTATGCCACAGACGGAAGCCGAACATGTGCGAGTCTTAATTTTGCTGTGTTGTTTTTATGGTCTATATAATCATGACTATACGGACAGCTGCCTTCAGAATAAGATATCGTTTCAACGACATATTATTAATTTTTATAAAGTCTCTTATCAAATTTTTTTTTTCTAAGAGAATTTCCATGATTTTTGCATTTTCACTCAGACATGTACAAACACAAATATTATAGATTAAAGCATGTTGCCGCGTGTCAGTATTATTTCTTGTTACTTTTCATAGTGCCAAATTGGTGTTGTACTGACCAGTAAATCCTAAATCTACAATAGACAATAGACCTTAAATTGAAAATTCAAACCCTAATTTCAAATTTCGATATTGATCTGGTAGCCAAACGCCATTGCTGGATAGCCGATAACGGGGTCTTGGACAAAGGACATAAGGGAGGGGAGGGGAGGGGAAGAGTCGCTGGCCTAAGCTCCACACTCACCCCAGTCGGATTTTTGTCCTCTTCACTAGTCTCTCGCTTTAACCCTGCACTCGTCCCCACGAATTTCCTGCAGCGGAGGGGAGCTGGAAAGATCTAGGGCACCTTGACACTAGTGAAATCGCCACGTTTGACAGTCACATCTTTGTTAATTTAAAATAGCAAAGATATAGTTCCGGAAATTTAGGAACTTTACAGACCTTTGCACGCTGGGGGGCTCCTGCTGTCGATAATGTTTCACTTCTCGAGGGGCGCGAAGCGATGACGAGGGGGAGAGAGGGCCAGGAAGGCATTTTATATGCTTTTTTCAGTAGTACTGATATCAAAATAATTTGAATTATCTAGACAAGATTTACATATGGACACCAACATACATCAGTGTAGTACTCGGACTGCTTTGCCGTGTGGGTATCGAGTATTTGCGATTTCAGTGGTGTTCAAAACGTATTTTTCTTCTTCTCTTCCTTAGTCTTTTTAATTTATAACACTCTTCCTATTTCACAAAAAAA
>JAJGOT010000135.1:1442500-1465000 GCA_022457155.1 Cladopsammia gracilis
AGCAAAATATACTTATCGACGACGTTCCTTAGCAACGGGTCTTGTATCATCTGGTTCGGATATAGGAGTGCTTATTTACGGCCCATTAGTCCAAGAACTTCTAGTTTCCATAGGGCTACAGAGTACATACCGTTTATTGGCTGGTTTTGCGTTGTTTGTTTGTCTTTTGGCTACAAGTTTTTCTTCCAATGTAGAAGAAGAGAAATTTGGGGGAGACCACGACTGTCACAGTCAACTCGATAAAAACCAAACAGATCACACGAACAAGAAACGAAATTACTTTTTTCAAATGAGGAATGCTTTTGGCTGCTCAGTTTGGAAAATTCCTGCGTTTACCCTTGTGGCTGTAGCCAATGCTGTTAGCGCCCTTGGAGATGTAGTCCCCTTAATGCATTTGGTAAGTCAGTTGGTGATTTGACGGTGGAATCACAGATATCGTTTGGACAATTGCAAGTGCTGGACTACCCGTGGCGACTCCGTAGCTGTCCAAACGGTGTCTCTGATTGGCGAACAATACAATTGATATATTACTTGAACAATGCCCCTATCCCTAATTCCTATCCCAGCAGGACAAATCTATTGTTTTCTTAGCAAATCACAGATATCGTTTGGACAAGTGCTGGACTACCCAACGGCGGCCATGTTGGAAGGCAGAAACGATAGACATCATCTCCATAAAAATATAGTTTTATTCCCAAAGGATAGAAAATTTCATTGTTCTGTCTTCCAACATGGCCGCCGTGCAAACAAAGCAATTATGATGTATACTTGACTGAATTAATTTAAAAGGGTTATGTTACCATAACCTCCTCCTCAAGCAAAGAATGAATATTGATTGAAATAATATCTAAAATTGTGCTATAATTAATATAATGTGCCGTGCAATTACAGTCAAAACCGATTAAGCGACCCTGCCTTGCAAGAACTAGTAAACAGGTGAAAATGAAATTACATATAGACATCTAGTGAGCACAGTCAACTCTGTCTAAGACGGACACCGTCGGGATCGGCCCCAACTGCCTGTCTTTAGCCCCATTCACACCAACGGTTGTACATTTTTAGATGCAAAAACTCTGCGATTGCGCTATCCATTCCAAAATATTGATCCCTCAGACGAGACATTTGCTTCGGGCGTGCGCGTTACCAAAACTAACTATTGCTCATAATTATGTATGTATGCGCTATTGTTTTGCTATTGGATTTCTATTGTTTTGGCTTTTGTTTTAGTTTTAAGAACGGTATGCATTATAACTAATGTATGGGGTTAAACGGAAATTTTTCCGGCTGAAAAGTACAAGATGACGGAGGGTTTTTCGCTCGAACCAAAGCAAATTTCCCACCGAAATGTTTACTAGATTCCAATCTTTCCAAAACCGAGTGTGGATGTTGACATTGCGCCTGTTAAAATGAGTTAGAATGCTTAAAGCGATGACCGCGCGGTCGAACTCCATACAAGCCTTTATCATCACGAAATTGTTCACTTCAGGGTAAAAATGACAGTACTTTTTTTAAAAGTTATTAAAATATTTTAACGTTTCTAGATAGAATAATAACCATATTACTGAAATCCAAGTGTGGATTTCCGAAAAGTAATTCATAAATTGCCAGGCCATGCATTGACAGTAGAGAATGCGAATAGATACAGACTAATAGAAGCCAAAATTGGCTCAGTCGAAGCATAGTGCACTGAAAAAATGGCAAAATGACGGGATTTTTTTCGCTCCAACTAAAATCATATTTCCCACCAAAATGTTCACAAGATCCCAGTCTCTTCAAATCCGAGTGTGGATGTTGACATTATGCCTATTAAAATGAGTTATACCGCTAAAAGCGATGACCGCGCGGTTGAACTTCATACTAAGCCTTTACTTGACATTGGTCACTTCAAGGTCAAAATGACGGGACTTTTTTTCAAGTTATCACAATGTTTTAACGTTTCCAGATAGAATAATAACCAAATTACTGGAATCCGAGTGTGGATTTCCGAAAAGTAATTCATAAATGGGCGAAATTTTGATTTTCCCTTTAAAAAAAAAATGGCGTTTTCACAGTGATTTTAAGGGTCAAATTGGGGGTCTGGGAACGAGTTAAAAAATTAGAGGCAAATGTCACCCATTTTTTTGCCATGTACACGCAATCATATGAAAGCCAACATAAAATATATTGCTAATTATTCTTTTTTTTTTCAAACTATCGAACGGCTCGATGATGACAGTTGATGGCTCAAAGTTGTAGCTGAGTCACTACCTACCTGTCCTTACGATCACTGAACATGCCTAAAGCGAGTGATACACTAGGCGATTTTGTACGCCGATCTCGGCGATTGGCGAAAAAATCGCCAGGTGTGCCCGGTACTGCGACGCATATGTGACCTCTCACGCGAAAACAATACTTAACTATTATAGCGCTCAAGCTTGCGTGATATCGCCTAATACTTAGCCGACGAGGCCGTAGGCCGAGTCGGCTAAAATTAGGCGATATCACGCAAGCTTGAGCGCTATAATAGTTTTTATAATTCAACACATTGATAACAAAGCACAGTTTGAAGAAAAAATATCGCCGACAAGCCTTTTATTTAAAAAAAGCTTACAGATGTTTTACCGCGCGAAACTTGCAACATCGCACAGTTCATGAATGAAAGTGGCGCCTTTGTCAATGTTGTGCAAGCTTGAACACTATAACTGTTTTATATTTCAACACATTGATAACAAATCACAGTTTCGAAAAAAAGATCATTGAGATATACAACCTTTCATTAAGTAAAAAGGCTAACTACAATATTTTACTTCGCACCATTTCTTAAACAACAAGCAATGAATGCCGAAACTTTTGCCAAGCTAAAATTAATTTAGCATACACAATCAGTTTACAGTTTCTACGAAGCCGGAGAGTTCGTCTACTCAAAGAACGGGACAGAGTAGTGACTACAAGAATTAAAACACAATAAAATGGCATAGAATGTCTTAGTTACAAGTGTTTCGTATCTTAAAAAGTTCAATTCAGAATCAAAACAAAATGAACAAACACACGGCTACGAACCTATAGTCCGAAAGAACTGCAGCGTGGACAGTAAGCTTACAAAAATTCACAGCTAAAGGATACAAGAAACGGTTAAAACATCGTACCTGTATGTAGTTGATTTGGCTTTTTAGTCCCTTTCATATAAAGCACCAAATTTTCAAACATCGAAGTACGATCTGAGTCGATCAATGTTGTTTACAAACTTGGAATGCTCGTTTTTTAGTTTCCACAGCGGTAATGACGAGATCAGAAACTTTTCAGAGGAAACATCAAGTCTATATCATATTCCAGAGGTGATTACCAAAGGAATTTCACGAAAATTGTGCTCCTTCATTTACTTCTTGTCGAGCGGTTAAACTTTGAACCAGTTTTCATTCAGCTACGCCAAGAAACAACACTGCGACCGCGACAACGCGAAAATTTCGCGCCTTTTTTAATTTGTCCAATCATGTGAACAGTATTTTCTCTTTTCTTTTCTTCTCTTTTTTTCTTTCTTTTCCCTTTTTTAACTAATAGTTCACGCACGTTTTCGCCAAAAAAAACACGAAATTGCAGGCAGCAGTCATTTTCACTTTCCTTCAAAATGCGAAATTTACCGCCATCGCTGGTTATATGTCATGTTGACATAACATATATCGATAACTTTTTTACCATATTTGGGCAGTGTATCAATGTGTTGAATTATAATAAAGGATATCCGTTCGAGCCGTTTATCGGCCGTAATTTGGCTAGCGAAACTACAAGGATAACAGAGAATTCTTGGAAGACCTCGCATCGCAAATTTGGTATACTTTTTTCAAGCAAAATTTGGAACCATTTTGAACGCAGAGAATGACCTAGAAACGAAAGTGGAGCGGGAATCATCAGAAAAATCATCAAGTGTGTCCGCAGCAGGCAATGACGAAATCGCCTAGTGTCGGTGGCTTTAAGCATGGGCCATTCAAATAAACGATGTTGAGCAGTACTTTTCCTTACTATTGTTCGTTATTAAAATTTTCATGATACGCTCAAGTGGAAATCTTTGAAATAAAAATGTACGTGACCGTTTTGATTTTATTATTTTATTCCTTTTTGAAGGTCAACCACTGCATAGAACTTGGTATCCCAGGAAACAACGCGGCCAGACTCATTATGTTTTTTGGTATGGCCTCGTTTGTAGGTCGGCTTGTAACTGGTAGACTAGGCGACTGTAAGTGCGTCAACTCACTTTACATGTTACAGGCCAGTTTCCTGGCATTGGCTGTGTCCATTTTACTGCTTCCGTTGGCACGAAGTTACATAGCTTTTGTGTTGTTCTCCCTTGTTGCCGGGTATGCGTACGGTGCAGGTTTATCTCAGGTCAATCTTCTATTATTAACAACTGTAAGCCCGACGTTAAGAGCAATTGCGTTTGGCTACGGAAACTGTTTGGTATCATTTTCCGTAATGATTGGTCCTTCCTTGGCAGGTGAGTTTAATTTTTTTTTAATTTCTCATTTATTAACTCGCCATACGTGATGTGTTGAACGACTTATAGCAGACAGGGAAAAATATGCAAATTTTTACTCCATCCTTCAGTTGTAAACTTTGTTTGGTAATTCCGCTGAGCAGTACGTTATGACTAATGTTAGATATCCTTACCATCGTTTTATATATTTAGCAGAATTTCGATAAAATTACATTTAATGAAGGAGGATTGCAATAGACCTTTTTCATAATGGCGGGCGAGTTATTTATTCTTTTATATCTATGTTAATTAGCCCTAGTGGCCTCGTGAACGTGTGCAAAATTCAAAAGAATTTTAACTCTAAAATGAGGCCAATAGGGCTAATTAACATACAAATAAAAGAATAAATAAATTGGCCGCCATTATGAAAAAGGTCTATTAACTGTTCCCTTTTTTTTTTTTTGCTTTGCGGTGTATGTTTTGAAATCAAAATTTCACCTGGAAGACATTCTTCGATTGTTTTCATACTTCACCAAGTTTATGAAATATGATCAAAGATGTTTCAACAAAAAAAGAAAAAGTCGTAAGTTAAATTGGCTTTAAGATATTGAAGAAAAATACGGGAGTGATCAATATCATGCCGCAAAAAAATGATTTTTTTTTTATTTACATGAAAACCGTCTTATAATCTTTCTTCAAACTTCGTCTACGGCCAGTGATTGGGTACTACAAAAATTGAAAGTTTCGTTATAAAGCGTCTCACTGGATTTAAGTAAAAAAGACAATAACAAAGGGCAATACGCTTTGAAACCAGTGAAAAACGATACTTTGATCATTTCATAAACTCGGTGAAGCATGCTAGCAATCAAAGCGTGTCTTTTTCCTTCACCTTACAGCAAAAAAAATATATAATATAATAATATTACAATAATATAAAATTAGTTAGTCCAAGAATCTATTTACAAACTTGATAAAAAAGGTACTTAATACTATTATAGTAAGAATGCTTAATGATATTCATAAATGTTAGCAAGGTCTGTTCTCTTGGCAGGTCTCATAGCGGACGAACTGGACTCCTATACACCTGCGTTTTACGTTGCCGGCAGCGAAGTGTTCCTGGCTGCATGTATAACTTTTCTTCTGTGTTTCTTTAAACCATCAAGACAGCGGGACGAAAATATTGAATTTAAACTACAGGATACTGTTGAAGCAGTTCCGTTGCAAACACTGCACAGAACGTCAGGGGAAAAGGATGTCGAGAATAAAAGAACAGTGCATCATCTGATTGTAGAGCTTCATGAAGCTAGAAGACCGGTATTTCCCGTTTGATTACTTCGAGTGGAATAAATTGGAAGTTAGGTGTACAGATGCATGTTTAAAGTGGTGGGTGGGCATTCCAATGCACCGTTAAACAATCTTATGGTTATACCTCCTTAAAGTGCCTATCACCCCTAGAAAGTTATTTTCAGAATCAACTCTATGTACACTGAATAGTTGAATGCATGGTAAAATATTTCTTGCTTTCAACGTCGTGAATTTACAAAATGCTAATTAGATGTCGACAACACGGGAATCATTTATTACACAACTACTTGTTTTCACCTCTAAGTAATATTTTTTACAAATCAATTGACTCTCCACAGTTTATTTCTAGTATTTATCAAATTAATTATCCTCACGCTGTAAACTACGCATTGTAAATTGGCGTAGAAATAATGGCAAATTTCCGGGTTGACGTCATCTAAGTAGCATTTTGCAAATTCAAATCTTTATAACTCACAAACGCGACGTTCAAAACAAGAAATATTTTACCATTCAACTATTCAATATACATAGAGTTGATTCCGAAAATAACTTTCTAGGTGTGATAGGCACTTTAATACGAACACCAAAGTGACAGACCAAAGTGCCCGCATCAGTCGTAGAGGTGTCCGTATTATAGAGGCGGAGATGTCAGGCGACTTAAGGTGGCTCGCGGTAGTTCTTGAGGGTCCACACACCTCACATTTGAGCGCCCATAGCGTCGGTGCTAGAGCTTGGATTGACTAGCCGTTAACACACATAGCTTCATAAAGATTGAACTTTCCGGTAATATCAATTTAATTAGCATCGGAGCTACCATGGCAACACGGTAATGACGTCACCCAATTTACATATTGTCCATTTTCATGAGAACCTGACCTAAACTTTTAAAACCACCTACCGTACGTTTTTACTGCAAAGGTAGGGCTACAAGTACTGCAAGTTTGGGCAAAATCTCAGAGAGCGTTTTCGAGAAAATCCGGGCTACTTTATATTTTGTTAAAATTAGCAATTTTATATTGCTTTACCTTAATCACGAATTAAAGGAATGTAATACGCTTTTCTAAATAATTTTTTGAGTTGGCTTCAGGCTATTCTGAGAAAGAGTGTGAAGCAAATTGCTTTTTCCGATTTCCGTCGAGGCCGCACTATATAAGATGCTATATTTACTGGGGTTTTTTTTAATTTTGTAGTGCTCCTGTGAAAAATGCGATAATAAAAACACTCATCGTTAAATTTCCTTTAAAATCTCACGACGAAAGCATTAATGTTTATTTGAAAAGGTCTGGGAGTTTCAAGGACATTGAATATTGGTAAGGCTGTCAAATAATCACAAATGCACAGGGAAGTTTTGCATTCTTAAACGCAAGCTCCTTCATCAAAAGTCTTGTTGAATCCTTGTACGTTTCCAGTATTTTCCCTTTGTTACAATTCTACATATTTGTGTGCCGAGTTGTAAGCTTGCTTATTGCTTCGTTGCTCAAGCCACGTGCGCTTGACTGAGTTTAATAAGTTAGCATAAACGCCGTTAGTGTTGTAACGCGCGCAGTATCCGACAAGCAAATGGCGAGAATGTCCGACAGACGAAAAAGAAAAGTGGCGAGTCTACTTCAAAATCACAAAAATCGCAAGTTTTACCTCGTTTTCAGAAACCTTTGCTATCTTCGTCTTCTTCTTCGTCTTCTTCGTCGTCGTCGTCTTCTTCTTCTTTGTCGTCTTCGTCGTCTTCGTCGTCTTCGTCGTCTTCTTCGTCGTCTTGGCCGTCTTCGTCGTCTTCTTCGTCATCTTCTTCGGCGTCGTCTTCTTTGCCTTCTTCGTCTTCTTCTTCTTCGTCTTCTTCTTCTTCTTCTTCTTCTTTGTCGCCTTCGTCTTCTTCTCCGTCTTCGTCTTTGTCCTCGTTTCGTCGTCGTCTTAGTCATTGTCTTCGTCTTCGTCTTTGTCTTCGTTTCGTCGTCGTCTTCGTATTCGTCTTCGTCGTCGTCGTCGTCGTCGTCGTCGTCGCCGTCGTCGTCGTCGTCGTCTTCGTCGTCGTCGTCTTCTTCTTCGTCTTCTTCTTCTTCGTCGTCTTCTTCTTCTTCTTCTTCTTCGTCTTCTTCTTCTTCTTCGTCTTCTTCTTCTTCTTCTTCTTCGTCGTCGTCGTCGTCTTCGTCGTCGTCGTCGTCGTCGTCGTCGCCGTCGTCGTCGTCTTCGTCGTCGTCGTCTTCTTCTTCGTCTTCTTCTTCTTCGTCGTCGTCTTCTTCGTCTTCTTCTTCTTCGTCTTCTTCTTCTTCGTCTTCTTCTTCTTCTTCGTCTTCGTCGTCTTCGTCGTCTTCTTCGTCAAATTCTTCCTCTTCGTCTTCTTCTTCGTTTTCTTCGTCTTCTTTGTCGTCTTCGTATTCGTCTTCGTCGTCGTTGTCGTCGTCGTCGTCGTCGTTGTCGTCGTCGTCTTCGTCGTCGTCGTCGTCGTCGTCTTCTTCTTCGTCTTCTTCTTCGTCGTCTTCTTCGATGAGTGTTAAGTAATTTACAGATTCTGGTCGTTGTTTATTAAAATAACTCCGGCTCATATAATCATCAGTAATAGATTATTTGGTTTTTCTTCTTCGTCTGCGTCGTCGTCGTCGTTGTCGCCATCGCCGCAGCCGCCGTCGTCTTCGTTGTCGTCTTCGTTGTCGTCTTCGTTGTCGTCGTCTTCTTCTTCGTCTTCTTCTTCTTCGTCTTCTTCTTCTTCTTCTTCTTCTTCTTCTTCTTCTTCTTCTTCTTCTTCTTCTTCTTCTTCTTCTTCTTCTTCTTCTTCTTCTTCTTCTTCTTCTTTTTCGTCGTCGTCGTCGTCTTTGTCGTCTTCGTCGTCTTTGTCGTCTTCATAATTTTAGGCGTCGTCTTATTCTTCGTCGTCTTTGTTGTCTTCTTTTTCATCTTCTTCTTCTTCTTCTTTTTCTTCGTCGTCTTCTTCTTTGTCTTCTTCTTCGTCTTCTTCTTCTTCTTCTTCTTTTTCTTCGTCGTCTTCCTCTTTGTCTTCTTCTTCGTCTTCTTCTTCTTCTTCTTCTTCTTCTTCTTCGTCTTCTTCGTCGTCTTTGTTGTCTTCGTCTTCGTCGTCTTCTTTGTCGTCTTCTTCGTCGTCTTCTTCTTCGTCTTCTTCTTCGTCGTCTCCTTCGTCGTCTTCTTCGTCGTCTTCTTCGTCTTCGTCTTCGTCTTCGTCTTCTTCTTCTTCGTCTTCTTCTTCTTCGTCTTCTTCTTCGTCTTCTACGTCGTCTTCTTTTTCGTCGCCGTCTTCTTCTTCTTCCTCTTCTTCGTCGTCTTCTTCGTCGTCTTCGTCGTCTTCGTCTTCGTCGTCTTCTTCGTCTTCTTCGTCTTCTTCGTCTTCTTCTTCGTCTTCGTCTTTGTCTTTATCTTCGTTTCGTCGTCGTCTTCGTCTTCGTTTTTGTCTTCGTTTCGTCGTCGTCTTAATATTCGTCTTCGTCGTCGTCGTCGTTGTCGTCGTCGTCTTCGTCGTCGTCTTCTTCGTCGTCTCCTTCATCGTCTTCTTCGTCGTCTTCTTCTTCGTCTTCTTCTTCGTCTTCTTCTTCGTCTTTTACGTCGTCTTCTTCTTCTTCTTCTTCTACGTCGTCTTCTTCTTCGTCGCCGTCCTCTTCTTCTTCTTCTTCTTCGTCGTCGTTGTCGTCTTGGTCGTCTTCTTCGTCTTCTTCTTCGTCTTCTTGTCTTCTTCGTCTTCTTGTTTTCTTCGAATTCTTGTCTTCTTCGTCGTCTTCGTCTTCTTCTTCGTCTTCGTCTTCGTCTTTGTCTTTGTCTTCGTTTCGTCTTCGTCTTCGTCTTCGTCTTCGTCTTCGTCTTCGTCTTTGTCTTTGTCTTCGTCTTCGTCTTCGTCTTCGTCTTCGTCTTCGTCTTCGTCTTCGTCTTCGTCTTCGTCTTCGTCTTCGTCTTTGTCTTCGTTTCGTCGTCGTCTTCGTATTCGTCTTCGTCGTCGTCTTCGTCGTCGTCTTCGTCGTCGTCTTCGTCGTCGTCTTCGTCGTCGTCTTCGTGGTCATCGTCTTCTTCTTCGTCTTCTTCTTCTTCGTCTTCTTCTTCTTCTTCTTCTTCTTCTTTTGTACTGATTTTGACTACTTTTCTGAACGATAAAGTTTTGGCTTTTAATTAACTCTTAGTACACGTTCGCACTTCACACAAAGACGAGAGTTGACTCTTACTTTTCAATGACTGTATTTGGACAAGACTGATTTCAGTAAAAAGGGGTTTCTCGTAAATAACTTCTTAGTTAATATATGGAATAGGCGTGGCCATACCGTTTGGGCTGGTTATTGAAATGAAGTCTAACTTAGATCGCGGTTTAAGAAAATTAACGGACCTCCATATCTGTCTATAATGTGGTCATTTTATTAGATAAATGTTTTCCTAGTCTGTGCTACATGCCTTCTTGATACTGTTTACCAAAACTAACAATATTTCGGCTCTATTACAGAGTCATAGTCATGGAATGATATTTTACAAGAAGACAACTTAAATATCATAGGTAATTAGGCGTGTTAACATTAATACGTGAGGATACCACCAAACTTTCGCAATTCAGTTCCAACACTGAAGGACCCAGTTCCTACGTTGCAAAAATGTAACGTAGTTTATAAACTCTCTTGTCCTAGTTGTTCTTAACAAGATATTGGCAATACAGATCGCTCCCTAGCTTTCATAAACCAAGCAATGCAGGCCGCGCCCGACCAATTGTTTCCGCTGGTAGCTGTCTCACCGAACTAATTTCTAGCTATTTAGACAAAATCATGGCCCCCATTGTCAAATCACTACCCTCGTACATTAAGGACACCAATCACGCACCCGAAATTTTCCGGGATTTCAGTTTTCCCAACGAAAACAAATTAATTTTCACAAGAGACATTACCACTTTATATACCGTCATCTCCAATGACGAAGGACTTCAAGCACTAAAATATTTTTTCGACCAGCGCTCCATTCAAACTGACCCAAGCTCAGAAACACTAGTGCTCCACTTAGCCGAATTAGTTTTGACACTTAACTGTTTTTCATTTTCCCAAAACTACTACAAACAAGTAAATGGAGTCGCCATGGGCACCAAATGGCTCCAAGGTGCGGGATTGCAGAAAATTGGAATATACTAATTTGCATCTCATTGAATAATAATAGAGCTTATTGTCTCAATGCCTCGTTCTAATAAGAATTGAAAAGAATACGAACAAATTTCCGCAATCCCGCACCTCACTCTCAAGCCCGAACTCAACGGCCGCTACATCGATGATTGCATTGGCGCTACCTCTTCCAGTAAAGAGGAACTTAATCAATTCATAACTTCTGTCAATACTTTTCATCCAGGTGTAAGATATACCTGGGAAATTTCCGAAACCTCAGTCGCTTTTCTTGACGTCAATATTTCAGTCAACGGCAACAGTTCATCCACAAGTTGGCACTACCAACCTAAAGATTCCCACAGTTATCTGGTTACATTTATCCTCACATCCATCGCACGTTAAAAACGCCATTCCGTATTCTCAATTTCTCAGACTTCGACGTCTATGTAGTGATGACTCTGATTTTTCCAGCAAATCAGAAGAAATGTGCCAGTTTAGAAACGTGGGTACCCTGACTCTGTTGTTAATACGGGCCAACAACGTGCACAACAGATCGACAGACAATCAGCACTACAAACGTCACAGAAGGAGGAAAACCAGAGAATTCCATTCACCCTTACTTTCCAACCACACAACACTACCCCAGAACACTACTTGCTTGGAACCAGCTCCCTAGGGATATTGCATTAAGCAAATCTCTGTTACTTTTCAAGGAAGCAATTTCCAATTTTTATTAATTTATATTTAAGTACTTAGTTAGACAGTCTAAATGCTCATCATTGGGTGAAGACTTACGTGGTAAATAAATAAATAAATAAATAAATAAATAACAACACAGTCAAAAGCATATTTAAAAAAGAAATTTCAAATTACTCCAAAATGACCCCGAAACTGGCAGAATTTTTTAACAACCCCCACTAATTTCATTCAAACGTGACAAAAACATTAAGGCAACTTTCTAGTTACGAGCGCACCGAAAATCTGACGATGAACCGGGAACTTTCAAATGCACACGCATACGATGTAACACTTGTCCTTTCATTCATAACGCAGACAAAATAACGGGACACCAACGATATATTAAAATCACTGATCGTTTCACATGCACCTCCGTAAATGTTATCTAATGCATAACATGTACTTTTTGCAAAAAGATATACATTGGCGAAACAGGAAGGAGACTGGGCGACCGTTTTCGTGAACATCTCCGAGACGTTGAAAAGAATGACAAAGACGCATCCAAACCAGTCGCGCGTCATTTCCATCTTACTGATCATTCTAATCAACACATGACAATCTGCGGCCTTTCCCTGCACCAGGGTAGCACAGAAAGCCGGCACTCTCAATCCCCACGGAATCAACGAATGCTTTTCATTCAACTAATTTACATTTGTTTTTCACGTCACCAATTATCCTCCAATAGCGTAGCTCCACTGCTTACTATATAAAACCACACACTACCCACAATTCCTTAACTCCCTCCGACGAAGGGCTAGCACTCGAAACGTCAGCCATTTGAATATTTTTACGGTGGTCAATTTACCTAAGTATCGACTCAGTCGATAAAACTAAATTCTCGTGTTTCACCCCCCACCGACGCAGCACCACAGTTTCTCTAGAAACTAAGCCCATTCTTTTAAGAAACATTTGATGACTATTTTCGTTCCCAAGAAAGCTTTTTATTGGATTTAATAATGGTTTTACTCATTGAGTACTGGGTAGTTAGATAACCTTGATTTTAATTTTTTAGTAATATCTAATAAGTGTTGCATCAGTTGTTAGCTCTATATAAGTTAACATGTTATATTATTATTCGACATATCATTTTAGAGTCCAAATACGCATCAAAACGAGTGCAAATATGACACGTTATTACACTCTTCTGACCGCACGCTAGGAAAAACAGTTTCAAAAACTTAGTTTTAGGAGAAGATTACTGTCGTGTAATAAACAATTTATTCAGCGAAAAGTATTGTAATACGGCTGAGCATTTTTACTCGTAAAGGCTCGAAAAAATAAAAACTGACTCGTAAAAGTACTCAGCCGTATTACACAACTTCACGCTGAATAACCTCTATTTATTGTTATTTTCATAATAGCCCCAGGTGGACGAAAATAGCTTTAATTTTATCGCATCTTGCTACACTGTTTAGTTTGGTAAAAGCACAGGTAGCCAAAGAATTTGAAGGTCACCTTTGTATGTTTCGTGTGTTTGTATTCAGCGAAAACTGAAACGGTCTCTCCTGCCAACACCTTTATCCCTTTCTAACGGTCAAAGAGAGAGTGATCTACTGGGATGGATCAGCCGTCTTGTGTTTAGTAGGAGAGACGAGGAAAGCGGTATTGGCCTTCCGTTTTAGCTCCTGCTTATAATTATGCCAAAGAACTTGCAAACCTGCACTTATTGGCTAAAAGGGCAGTTACGCGCCTGGCCAAATGAGTCTTAACATTATTGTTTTCTAAATCATAAATAAATGAAAATGATTGCAACGAATTCGCTGGATATTTTTTAGACCACAATAAGATAATTCTTGTGCTCGTTTCAAATTTAACATGCCGGCTTTTTAAAAAAAACTGAAGAATAGGAAAAATTTTCTAAAAAAATATATCTAAGCAGGCTGTTGCAAATTAAAAACTCTTTATTTACAGTGATGACTCGCATATTTACAATTAAAACAAGAAGCTATAGCGCTGTAAACACAGCTTGAACTCGTGACGTCTTCATTAAACCCAGTGCATTATTTAGTGCTTTAAGCGCTTTTACGGAGAAACATAAAATTGTTTCTAAAAAGTGAGACCACATTCAGTAGCCGACACTTGAAACCACGATCGCTAACTGAAATGCAAGGGACGTAAGTACGAGGAAAACCCAAGTTGATACTGGCTTTCTGCACATTGGATTCTAGTTTTTGAACCAAATTTATGCACGCATATTTAGTTAATGCCGACGACTATATGGCTTTCAGTCATGAGATACATATCGCAAAATATCTCCGTGTTGTGACTTGAGAAGCAGAAGGATGGATTACAGCGTAAAATTGCAAGTTTTCAAGACAATGCAAGGTGCTCATGGATGGATAGGACCGTTTTTTATTGTGTTCGCCGCTTATTGCTGGGGAATTTTTGTTCCGGCAAGTTTTGTGTTTTATATAACTTGCAATTTGATTAGTGATCGAGTTTTGAAGTGTCGGTAATGAATGTAGTAAATGTGTAGTCTTAACTTGGCATATTTTAAGCTTATTGTTCTCTGTAAAAGCACTCCAAAAACTCGGGAATCGATACTGCAATGAGGTTAAGACGCCACGAGTTTGCAGCTTCTTGTTTTTCTCTTAAATTTCTTCTGCAGGAATTTTTTTGTGGTAATTGCCCAAATCCCCACCACCACAAAAATTAAATGGTTCGTCTCTTATTAAATGATCATGTTATAGCTGTTATAGCTAATACAGCGTTTGGGTTCCCTGTGGCCGAATAGTGAAAGCCTGCTTGGGTCACTTTTTTTGACAAAAAGCATCGCGGTGGATAGTATTGTAGAATTGGTCCCATAAGGAGAGAGGGAGATGGAATAAATTGGTTTGGCAAGCTGGAGTTACAAAGATGTCGTAGTTGTGGTTGAGATGTGTGGATTCAAATGGGAAAAGATCGTAAGATAAAAGAGAAATGTCTAAATTAAAATGGTTTGGTGAGCTGGAGTTACAAACATGTCGCAGCTGTTTAAATAGCTGTCACGAAATTATTGCTTGTTTACCTACTGCTTTTTAAGGCAATTTTCTCTAGCACATTTTATTTTCGTTATACGTGTGAACAATTTTTTCATAACTGAAATATGGTATGATATTTTTTGAAGATACAGTTATAATAGAAAAATGAAAGTGGTTTTTCTATTTGATTTATTTTGGTTTTGTCAGGTTGCGCGATTTGGAAAAAGGTTATCAGTGATTTAGTTAATTAACAATGGTAACCCCTCAACCTTTGAAACTCTTATCTCAAAAACACTTCAAAAATAATTTTCTAGAATTTTCTAGAACAGGTCTGTTCTAGAAAATTCTAGAAAATTATCTCAAAAACACTTCAAAAATAATTTTCTAGAATTTTCTAGAACAGATCTGTTCTAGAAAATTCTAGAAAATTATTTTTGAAGTGTTTTTTAGATAAGAGTTTCAAAGGTTGAGGGCCTAGATGTCCATTTGTCACCATGAATCACTACTCATTTTAATACTCGTTGGCATCCTGCCACGAGTAATAACAGTATATAACTTGCAATGCTCTCATTGGTTATTTAAAAAAAACCTGTATTTAGTTTTCTTTCATACCAGTATGCAAATGTCAGCAAGTTTCGAATTCAGGGAGCGCCGCGTTTTTCTTGGTATCATTTTAAACAAGCGGCTAACACACAATCGCCTCTCTATCGATCAGCCCAGTTTTGGACAACATGAAGCCATTTCAAGTCTTCTTCGAAATTCTATTCTTGGCAGTCGTGGCCTCATCTGGTAAGTGTCAATCTATATAACTGAGTTAATAAATAAATAAACCTTTTCAAGCACGCCCTTTACATGGCACTGGCGCTGAACGTAATGAAGGTGATCTGGTGTGTGCTTTTGCCTGTCTTACAGTAATAAATGGCAGTAACTGAGCAAGTAGAGATGGTTATTAGGAAAAGCCAAACTAAAGCAGCAAGTAGAGTTTTGTTTACATTCAAAAAGTGATACAGATAGTTTCCGTCTGCGAAGGGTTGCGATTTGACTACCGATAACTAAAACCATTAACTGAGGAAGCACAAAATAGTTCGAAATATGTTTATAGTTATCTCATTCTGGGGAAAAATAACTGTAATAATGTGAAAATAGGAAAGCTTTCTTCCCATTACTAAGCAAACCCGGTACGCAATTTATAGACATTGGATACTGGTGCGCTTGAAAGACGAAGTATGTGATTATATGTATGGATATTTTCTGTGGCTTTACTCGATTGAATAACAATTTACATGGCGATGTAGGCCCTTCTCGTGTTCTTTTTATCTTTCCTTTTTCCTTTTTGGCTCATCTTATTCTTATTCGATTTCATCGCTGCCAATACACGAAGCTTTCCCGTTTTAACAGGGACTTTTGGGGTGGAGTTTAGCTCGTCCATGGCTGAGCGAGAGGTGCTCTGCTTCTAACTGAGATCTTTTATGTCAAGTGGATCCGGACCTTCGTTCAGGAACGTGTTGTGTTATTGCTGATTTTGACTCATTCGGTTACAGGCAGAACTGAAAGCTCTTACTGAAATGCTAATTGTCATATGGGAGTTGTATGTAACAGTCTGAACAAGATATTACTTTTCACACCTTCACAACCTAAAGCTCATTTCATATTCCAAAGGCTTTGTTCCAACCGACAGCAGGTAAAAAAAAATTCTATCAGACTTGCTTTATGAACACAATGGTTAAGATATTTTCCAAAAGGAGAAAAATCTACCTTTTTACTGAAAAATATTCCGTAACACCGTTGTTAGCAATTTTCCGTAACTTTCCAATATATATGTTAATGAAGACTTTTATTTGTTTTTCCCCCTTTTTGTCCTGATTCAAACCCAGCATGACTTGAGCTAAAAGCTTTTCTTTGCTTTTTTGCCCCGTAAAAACTGTTTTATGATTCATGAATGCTTACTCGTGAATATGTTGTGGTTTAATTTTGTCCTTGGTGCAAATTTTATTTTCCTTTGTTTAAAACTCATTATAATACGTTATCGTGTATTTCCATACCCAAAAACAAAGGAAAATAAAATTTGCACCAAGGACAAAATTAAACCACAACAAATATTTAAAAACTGAACCCGTGGAGCTGTTTAACACAAAACATATGGCTACACGCACCTCCCGCGGGTTTTTCTTTTCTTACTGACCTTGCATTTCATGATTCCTATCCATCGACTCAAGTACTTCAAAATTAGAAAGAGTCATTTATTGCCTAGATACGAAGGTGTAAGGTCAGGTAAGTAGTTTGGAAATCCCAGTGAATCTGTTCGGTGCTTGTAGCCATTCTTTGCACCAATTATGGAAATTTCAGCGTGCAAACATACGCGGGAAATATTTTAATATTGACGCTTTAAAGCAAATGCCAGGTTTTCCTCAACTATTATTGTTAAGTAATATTGTTAAGTAATATTGTTAAGTAATATTGTGAACAAGGGAAGGGCTTTTGGTTTGGGTTAGAACAGTCTTTGAGTTAACCGGGTTCGCAAGGCGAATTTTTTCTGTGCTTGAAAAGCGAAATATTAAACACTTAATAACTGGTCAAGAGGGAAGCAGTGAATTTTGTTTCCCGAGAATCTGATTTGTTATTTAGCAACACAAAACGACAACACGACACAGTTTGAAAATCGCGCCGAACACTCGAGGTAAACATCAATCGCATCATAATCATGCCACCTTTTGTCTTAACCGCGGCTGAAACGAGAGAAATTTGCAAAAGTTAAGCAAAGTACTTAAAAGTTAAGGTTGTCATTTTCTCTGTTTAAAGTTTAATATATTGCCAATACAATATCTGATAACAAATACTAATATTTCGCGTCTTTATGACCTATAATTGAACAAGAAGCTGTACACAGCTTGAACTCGTGGCGCCTTTAACTCATTGCAGCATTGATTCCCAAGTGATTTGAGTGCTTTTACAGAGAAACATAAGCTTAAAATTATGTCTAATCAAAGGCTCCTAAGAGCCAACCCGAGAAGAAGAAATGCTAACGCGTAACGCGTAACGCGTAACGCAATATTGCCGTAAGCTTACGTTTTCACACTGACACAGTTCGATATATATATATATATATATATATATATATATATATATATATATATATATATATATATATATATATATATATATATATATATATTAAAATTAAACGTAAGGATTTTTGACGAACGAAAGAAAAAGTACATCACTTTCATAATGTCCAGTTCGAAAAAAGAAAAAAAAAAGGAAAAGAAAAAGAAAAAGTCTTATGGAGATTCGAACTCGGGCCGTCCGGGACAAAGCCACAAACTCAATCACTGCGCTGTCCAAGAGCACATGTTACCTATGACATAAATTTTATTATTTTAAGCTAGATACGCATCAGAACGTGTGTTTAGGTTGCAAATTTAGATCGATTTTAATGTTGCACTAAAAATTCCAAATGCGAAACATCTGTAAGCTTATTGTTGTCTATATTCGTTTACATCAAATTAATTATTGTTATCGTTGGATTCACGTTGAATTCCTGTTACGAAACGTGTTCGTAACAAAGCATTTGCTCACTAAGTTTACAGCTGATGGAAGGAGCGAGTGAGTGAGTGAGTGAGTGAGTGAGTGAGTGAGTGAGTGAGTGAGTGAGTGAGTGAGTGAGTGAGTGAGTGAGTGAGTGAGTGAGTGAGTGAGTGAGTGAGTGAGAGAGTGAATTTTATTTAAACACCCTTGCCGATAACCTGTTCATCATGCTTTCACGTATACACGGCTTTAAAAGTAAGACTACACTGCATTCACTAGATTCAGTAGCTGACACTTAAGCTCGACCCGGAGCTCGATCGCTAAGCAAATGGCAAGTTTAATATATAAAGCACAGAACTTGCCAGAGCAAAAATCCTACAGGAATAAGCGGCGAACACAATATCAAACGGTCCTATCCATCCATGAACGCCTTGAATTGTCTTGAAAGTGTGCAGTTGTACGCAGTAGTTCTTTATCTTGCTTCTCGAGTCAACACACGGAGAGATTTTACGGTATGTATTTCATGGCCGAAAGCCATATAGTCGTCGACATAGACTTAAATATGCGTGCATAAATTTGCATGCGCTAATGTCACACGAAAAAAAACAAGAAAAGTCAACGCCGGATTTACAACTCGTGTGCTTCGCCACGAGTAATAACAATTTACATGGCCAAGTAGGCCCTTTTTATGTTCTTTGTATCCTTTCTTTGTCCTTTTCATCGCTGCCGATTATCAAGGATATGCGAACAAGCTTTCCCCTTGTTGATTTATCTGCTTTTGGATTATCCTTTTTAATCGTAACTTCCAAAACGCTTTTCCATGCAATCTTTATATTTCAACGAAGTTCCTTCCCGCCCTGAGTATTCATCGCTACCTAGTGTAACGATAGGTTTTAAGCGTGTTCTGCAGAGATAAATCTTGATAACGCGCGTCGATGCGCTGAACTGGAAAAACGATTGAAGGTCGGTTGAACTGTGGTATTTGGCGGGGGAAAGCTCGGTGAGCACACAACTTAGCAGCGTGGCACTCGTCACAAAATGCCAGAGGTACACGGTCGTTGTAACTCGTCCGTATAAGCGAAGAAGAAAACGGTGGAACAGAACTGGAACTCTTCAAGGTTTATTCGTGGTCTTCGCACGTATATACACTATAACACTCATGAGTAACTCGGACATGTCGGAAGCAATTCGGAGGTAATTCAAGTTGTACACTGTACAAGCTTGCTTATATTAATATGCTATCGACATGTTAATACAGTTCAAACAAAGTTCGACAAGCTTTTCAACTAACATTAAGTTTACAGCAGAGTAAATAACTAAGATGACCATTATTAAAAATAAGCTCTTGGAAAGGATATTCAATGCAGCTGGAAACACCAAAGTCCTTCCAGAATATTGCGTTGGACTAAAGTAATTATTAATAATTTCCTGATTTTAGGTCATATTTACAATGAGTTGATTATGAACGGAAAGTTGAGGAGACTGTTTAAACAGCTTTCTTTTCCAATTTCGAAAAGCAATAACGATCGGAACTTTTGATCTAAAAGTAATAACGAAAAGTGTCTTATGAACAAATCTGAATAAACATATGTTTTAACAAGGATTTCACATCTACGAGGTATTTACTTAAAAAAACTTAATTCTAAATGACACTAAATATGAATAGTTTTTAGTTTGAGTTCATTTTAAATATTATAAGGATATGATGGTCTTGCGATAAAAGGTCTCCTGGGGTTGTTGTCTTCTAAAAACACTTTTATGGGTCGTCAATAGTTTCAAATAAACATTTATAAACTGAAACAACAAATCCTCTCATTGTGCTGTTAACCAAAACATGATACAAGCCGTTTTATAAGTAGAAAAAAAAAGTTATAAGATAACGCAAGAATAATCTAAATTTTCATTTTCTAAATACTGAAAAACAAATGGTACCATGCAAAAGTACTGCTGAGGAGGTGTCCTCTTGGCGAGGGAGCCCAGGCTCACAACTGGAATCCTCAACGACAAAAATAAAGGATTTGTATGGGATTTTACTGTGAGTTGGACCTTTTTCGGGTGAAGTCCAACCAGCAAAAACCAAAATTTGTTAAAATGCCGTTTAGAAGCCATAAAGCCGCCAAGAAACAACAGATAGACATCATTTAATGAGGTATGAACATTCCCGGGGAACATTTCATGGCTGTTTATTTATAATTTTGTTATTTTATCCAACTCACGATAAAATCCAATAAAAATCCTTATATTTTTGTCGTTGAGGATTCCTGGGCTTCCTGTGAGGCGACTTCGAGAGGCTCTTTAATTTCGATGTGGTCGGCCGCTTTGTTCCACTGCAGCAGGTGTAAAGACAATGCTGCCTATAGAGCGTATGCACTCACGTGGCAAGCAGCTATGCAAATTTATTGGAACAAAAGAAAGTGTTAACATAAGAAAAGCGTTCAAATCCCACAGGATTGTTTTAGTACACCAACATGGCCGCCGTTCTATTGTTTTGGTACACCAATATGGCCGCCGTGACGTCATGTGCATACGCTCTATTGTACTTTCAGCGAATATCACAACCGCCGAAATTACCTTGTACAGGTAACACGAGCAATTAACCTGGAACAAATCTTACAGCTTGACAAAAGACACGACATTCTGGTAGAGATATTCTGGTACAACTTGACAAAATATCTTATAACAGTTGATCTGAAATAAAGTATTAACAAGTGTTTTCGTTTTTCCTAATCCCTTAGTCTGCCGATGGCTCATGCAAGCTATAAATAATTCAAAGAAGACGTGACCTTTTATATCAGTCGAAGGCCGTAAATGTACTGTAGTTGTATACAGTAATCTAGTTCAAATGAAGAATGATCCTCGCAGTTGTGAACGCAATTTAAGCAATTGCGAAAAGAAGCCTGAAAAAAAAAAATTTTCAGGCTTCTTTTCGCAATTGCTTAAATTGCATGCGTTCATAACTGCGAGGATCATTCTTCATTTGATTTCACTTCCGCAGTTCATATATGATTTATTTCATATATATCATTTCACAGTAATCTAGTTGTAAGTCAATTAGACGTTGGATAACGCGTACGGTGGCTTATTTTTAAAGCCTGGTTTCCATATAACCGTAACTACCCCGTAACTGCAGTAAGCGAGCCCCCGGTAGCACTGCGGCAGTGACCGGGATGCTACGGTATGTACTTGGTGTATCCCTTATTATTTTGTATTAAAACACTTAGTTTTTATTTCAGTAGAAAAAGAAGATAAAAACAGCAGAATAGGGAATCGAACCCGGGCCGTATGATCTACTCCATGGACACTATCCACCACACCACAGAGGACTAGCTGCCGGAAATTGTAATTTTTAAGGGATATAAGATAATATGCTGCTAGCCCAGACCATATATAAGAACTAACCCTTTCGATACATTGGAAATACTGGAATTAGTGCTTAACCCTAAATACTAATATCAGTGCTTCAACCCTAGATACTGTAATCCGACCCTAAATTACACTGCAATATATCTAAATACATTACAATAAGGGATACATGAAGTACCATACATTATGATCAGGGATACACCAAGTACCAAGGGATGTTACCGTATACATACCGCCGGTAGCCGCAGTTGTGTGTTTCCATTTGTGACCGCGCGCATGACCGTTACGAGCTTTTAGCGCGGAAATGGCTGCGATTTGATTGGACAGTTCTAATCATATGTTATCATAAAAACAATGCAACTCCCCCGGGATGTCGCCGGTTCCCGCCGGCATGTGTTGCCATTAAAATCTTATCAAGCCTGCGGTGCCGTAAAGCCGGGAAAAGTTGAACTCAACTCAACTTTCCGTCACAGGGGACATCGTGCCGCCGGTCATCCCAGATGCCGGAACGGTTGCCATTAAAAATAGAACTACCGCCGGTGTGCCCCAGTTCTACCGCCGATTCGGCTTACGGCAGTTACGGGGTAGTTATGGTTATATGGAAACAAGGCTTAAGGTTACAGTGTACCTTCAGATCGAAAATTTATTGAAAATTTTTTTTTGGCGTTAAAATAAAGTTTACAGGATGAACTTTCATCCGAAAAAAAATTATCGAAAAATAGTGAAAATTGACGGAGAAATGACGGTATAACTTTTATGGGCGGAGTTTGTTTATTAAGCGATATGATTTTTTAAGCGCCGTTTACTCAAAGAGCTACAACTCAAAGGGAATTTGTTCGATTTTCCTCAAATTTGGACAGAAGCTAGGCTAACATATAATCAACAAAAATGTGTCGGCGAATTTCTTAATTCCGAAAACTTTTTTGTCAAGAGCCATTTCCGTGCGATCATTCCAATTTTTTTTCTCCCCTTTTCGAAAATGTTCTGTAACTTTTTACTGCAATTGAATATGGGAAATCGCCGACACGGTTTTTTAGCGCTTCGTGTTCGAAAACCCGAGAACAAATCAAATTAACAAAATATAATAATCGCTTTG